>PVIY010029077.1:0-32425 GCA_004026745.1 Myrmecophaga tridactyla
TCTGTGTTCATTTTATTTCTTTTTCTATTGTCTTTTTATTTCTTTTTCTGAATTAATGCAAATGTTCTAAGAAATGATGATTATGCAACTAAGTGATGATATTGTGAATTACTGATTATATATGTTGATGTTTTATTTGGTTTGTTAATTTTTTAAATTAATAAATAAATTTTAAAAAATACATCGGAGCATCACCTTGTTCAACTTCAGCAAGGAATGTGCACGCAGCTTATTTTTTGCCACTCTACATGGGTCCATGAATGACTGCAAAAGCAGCTACAAATATTGACTTTGGGGTTATGAATAAATTTTAGCGAGAAGGTGAATTCTCAAATACAGAATCCACGAATAATATACATAAGTATTATATATATCATATATATTCATTCTTACCTTACATATATGTATAAATAGTCATTTTATAATAGAAGGAAGAAGTTGCTTCTTATTAGGGAACCAGAGAAAGGTCATGGAAAAGTTAGCCTTTGTACTTGTATTAAGGAAAGGTTTAGATTTGTAAATTAGAACAGGTCATGCTGGAATAAGTGAACAGTGATGCAAGGACATAAAAGCAGGAAAAATAGGGGTATGTTAAGGTTACAGGGAAATGAATATGTCTAAATAAATGGTTCTGAAAACAAACAGGAGATTTTGCTAGTTGGAGACTTATCTAGAAGATTCCGTATGTCATGCTAAGGCATCTTACACAGTGGAAGGCATTCAAGGTCAATGTTTAGAAGAATCACATAGTTGGATTTGTGCTTTAAGATGTACATTATGTGTAAAAATAACAACTCAAACAACATGAATTGATAAACTCTATTCCATGCTAGTGTGTGATAAGGGTTTTACTTGCATTACCTCATTTAATCTTCATATCACCCTTAAAAAGTTGGAATTATTATTTTCCCACTTTACAGATGAGAAAACCAAGACTGAGGGAGAGTAAATAATAGCCCATTGACTTCATGGGTAGTAAATAGAATAGCTCATATTTAAATTCAGTTGGTCTTCCTGATGATCACAGGTCTTATAGAAACTGGAGAGGGAAGAGCCTAAAGGGATGGAAACATCTGGGAGACTACGACAACACTTCAGCAAGAACTAATAGAATTTCACATGAGCATGGAGACCATAAGACCTAAGAGAAGGGGATGGATTTTAGAGATATTCTAGAGATACAATTGACAAGATTAGAGAACTAGTTCAAGGTGAGAGTGAGTGAGTCAAAGATAGATGGGAAACAAATCAAATTTTTATTTTAAGTAGAGGGAGAGTTAATGGTAACAAAAATAGACAGCACAATCTGTTCTTCAGATGAACTCTTACAGAAAAGCCCAATACGTGAAACCAAAGAAAATGAAGATGCTGAGGGCAAATTTGTATTTTACATTCTTGTCCCTGCTTTGTCTTTCTCTACCACTTGGTTCATTGGTAAGCCCTGGTTCTACTCTTGTTGCCTCTGATGAAAAGACAAAGCTACTTGCTCCAAGCCTTTTTTTTTTTCGTCCTGTAGACCTGGCTTTAGTGATTACAGAATATGTCTCCTGTTTTTTATTCTTGCCTTTGACTCTGCTATGTGAACCTTTGAGGCTCAGTTTTATGATATATGGGTTCATGGATTGACCTGCATAATTTTCATATCAAGAGCAAGAACTTCTTTCTCTTTTATAAAGGAATGTGAGACATCTTTACAGAAGATGTCTGGAGCAACTAGTCCTGTTTCACCAGATGAAACTGCAGTGGAATGTCCTGAGGTAAATGGCTTGAAAGACATTTCCATTTCTTTTCATGACCCATCCCTACCCCACCACCTCTCTTTTATTCAAGACCTATAACTAGACTAAAGTCCCAATAGGCCCCAAAACATGAGATACAAAGTGTGACCCATGAGGAGTACACTATACTACAAAAGTATGTGTGAGTTTTCCTATCTGTATAGGAAGAAATCAGGGGAATACGTGTGGGAATAGATATTCAGGGTGTGGGATAATGGTGGAAGGAATATAAAGATGGATCAAGCTGAATTTATTGATATGGGCCCACTAAGCAGAGATTCTGCATTCAATGTCATAGCACAAGGGGTGAGAAAGGGCATTAACTGTTTGTTTGGATAGTTGGCTGAACCATGGATCAAAAGGTGGCTGACATTACCTAAGGCTTAAATGCCAGAACTGCCCTGGTATAATGTAGATGAGGAGATCCAGAGGCTTATAGAGATGGGGAAGTTAGAGTAAATTTATCATGGAAGACCTGCTCATACACCCCAGGAATGTCCAGAGGACACATCTTTCACCAGAACCTTGAGAAATAAATTCATGAGATTGACTCCATCATTTCTGAAGAGCTCTGTAGTCAACTTTCTCTGTAGGTCAGATATTACTGTGGGAACTGCCGTCACTGAGCTGGAATCCCCAATCACAATGGGGATGACCAGGTCCTGAGTTAGCAGAAACTATGTGGTGATAGTTAATCACCATAGACAAAGTACAGGCATGGCTGCCATAATGGACAGCAGACTCAAAGCAGCAGTCAAAATTATCTGCCACAGAGACTTGTGGTGTTAGCTAGTAGAACATGGGGTAACTAGAAGTACAATAGATGGGCAGTCTACTAAATTCTTGTTTGAGCTGTATAAGCAGAATTCTAGGTCAAGTGAACAGAAGTCTAACTTGAATTACAAAAACAGAGTCACAGCCCCTTAATCAATTCCCAGACTTGAGAAAATTTACAGACCCAGAGCCCCTCGAATGAGAGGAGGGGTGGATTCCCTTGGGGAAAGACACTTTCACACTCCCCAAAATTTACACTGTCAGCCTTCCTCCTAGCCTTCCCAAAAGGAGATCTACAGCCTTTTACCAGGGTGATTCTGCACTGGGGGAAAGGAAATGATCAGATATTTAGGGGATTATTGGACACTGGCTCAGAAGTGACACTAATTCCAGGAGACCCAAAATGTCACTCTGGTCCACCATTCAGAGTAGGTGCTTGTGGAGTGCTTTCCTATTTGTTTAAGTTTTCTTTGATTTCTTTTAGCAATGTTTCATAGTTTTCTATGTAGAAGTCCTTTACATCCTTGGCTAAATTTATTCCTAGACATTAGATTATTTTAGCTGCTACTGTAAATGAAATTTTTCTTGATTTCTTCCTCAGTTGATCATTCAAAGTTATATAGAAAAACACTACTGATTTTTGTGGGTGGATCCTGTATCTTGCCACTTCACTGAATTTATTTACTAGTTCAAGTAGCTTCACTGTAGATTTTTCAGAATTTACTATTTATAGAATCATGTCATCTGCAAATAGGATAAGTTTTACTTCTTCGTTTCCAATTTAGATGCCTTTTATTCTTTTTCTTTTCTAACTGCTCTAGCTAGAATTTCTAGCAAAATGTTGAATAATAGTGGTGACAACAGGAATCCTTAAAGGGTTTCAGTCTTTCCCCATTGAGTATAATGTTAGCTGTGGCCTAACATTATATATATGCCCCTTATCACGTTGAGGAAGTTTCCTTTTATTCCTATTTTTAAAAGTGTTTATGTCAAGAAAGGATGCTAGCTTTTGTCAAATGCCTTTTCTGCAGCAATCAAGATGATCATGTGCTTTTTTCCTTCGATTTGTTAATGTAGTGTATTACATTAATTGATTGTCATGTGTTGAACGAACCTTGCATAACTGGAACAAATCCCTCTTGGTCATGGTGTATAATTCTTTTAATGTATTGTTGGATTCAATTTACAAGCATTTTGTTAAGGATTTTTGTATCTATATTCATAAGAGAAATTGGTCATTAATGTTCTTATTTTGTAGAGACCTTATCTCGCTTTGGTATTAGGGTGATATTGATTTCATAGAATGAGTTAGGTAGTGTTCCATCCTCTACAATGTTTTAGAATAGATTGAGCAGGATTCTTGGAGTGATTGGTAAAATTCACTTGCGAAGCCATCTGGCCCTGAAATTTTCTATGTTGGGAGGTTTTTGATAAATGATTCAATTTCTTATTTATAGTTATTCTGTTGAGGTCAATTACAGAGTCTGTGTACATTATTCGAGCGTTTTTAGGAATTTGTCCATTTCATCTAAATTGTCTAATTTGTTGGCACACAGTTGTTCGTGGTATGCTCTTATCATTGTATTTATTTCTGTGGGGTAAGTAGTAATGCCTTCCTCTCATTTCTGATTTTATTTATGTCTTCCATCTTTTTTTTCTCTGTCCATCCTGCAAAAGGTTTGTCAACTTTATTGATTTTCTCAAATAACCAACTTTCAGTTTATTAATTCTATTTTCCCTCTCAGCGCTGCCTTTGCTACTTCCCATAAATTTTTATATGTTTTGCTTTATTTTCGTTCATTTTGAAACATTTACAGATTTCATTGGAATATTTTTTTCTTTCACACATTGATTGTTCAAGAGTGTGTTGTTTATCTTCCATACATTTGTGAATTTTCTAGTTCACCTACTGTTGATTTCCAACTTAATTCCATTATGGTCAGAGCCAGTGCTTTATATGATTTCAACTTTTTAGTTTAGTGAGACTTGTTTTGACACCCAACATGTGGTCTATCCGGAAGAATGACTCAGCAGCACTTGAGAAGAATTTATGTCCTACTGTTTTGAAGTGCAGTGTTATGTATATGCCTATTAGATCTAGTTCATTTATCATATTATTAAACGTTCTCTGTTTCCTTATTGATCTTCTGTCTAGATGTTCTATCTATTGATGAGTGTTTGTATTGAAATTTCTAAGTATTATTGTGGAGAAGTTTATTTTTCCCTTCAGTTTTGCCAGTGTTTGTCTCATGCACTTTGGGGCAGCATAGCTAGGTGCATAAATATTTATGATTGCTATTTCTTCTTGGTGGATTGCTCCATTTATTAATATATAGTGTACTTCCTTGTTTCTTATGACAGTTTTGCTTTTTAAGTCTATTTCTTCTGATATTAGTATAGCTAGCCCAGCTCTTTTTTAGTTACTGTTGGCAGGGAATATATTTTTCCAGCTTTTCACTTTCAAACTCTTTGGGTGTTTTTGGGGGTGTGGGGTCTAAGATGAGTCTCCTGTAGACAGCATATAGTTGGATCATACTTTTTATACATTCCACGAACCTGTGTCTTTTGATTAGAGAGTTAAATCCATTAATATTCAATGTTATTTAAAGGCAGTACTTACATTGACCATTTTAGCCTGAGTTTTTTTAATAGGCCATATCATATTTTTGTCTTTCTTTTTACCCTTTAATTACCTCTCATGATAATCTTTATTTCTACATGCCGTTCCAAGCTACTTTCTCCTGTCTTTTCCTTTCAGCTGTCAAACTCACTTTAGTAATTCTTGTCAGGCTGGTCTTTTGTTGATGAACTCTATCAGTTTCTGTTTATCTGTAAATAGTCTATACTCTTCCTTATTTCTGAAGGACAAAGGAAGAATTTTGGTCTGGCAGTTTTCCTCTTTCAGTACCTTAAATATATCATACGACTGCCTTCATGTTTCCATTGTTTCTGATGAGAAATCAGCACTTAGTCTTATTGCAGTTCCCTTGTATATGACAAATCACTTTTCTTTTGCTGATTTCAGTATTCTCTTTATCTTTGGCATTTGACATTCTCATTAGTATCTGTCTCAGAGTAGGTCTATTAGTATTTATTCTTTTTGAAGTATGTTGTGCTTCCTGGAAATGTATATTTATGATTTTCCTAAGCATTGGGAAATTTTCAGCCATTATTCCCTCAAATATTCTTTTGGCCCCTTTCCCCTTCTGTTCTCTTTCTGGGATGACCGCAATGCATATGTTTGTGCACTTCATGCTGTCATTCAATCTTTGACACCCTGTTTAATATTTTCCATTCTTTATCTGTTCTTTTGTCTGCAAGATTTTTGATTTTTCTGTCTACTAGTTCACTGGGTCTTTCTTCTGCTTTTTGAGATTTGCTGTTGAATGCCTGTAGGGTATTTTCAATTGCTTCCATTTTGCCTCATTCATAATTTCTGCTATGCTTATTTTTACATTCAAATTCTTCTTTATGCTCACCCACTGTCTTCTTAACATCCTCTCTCTTTAGCCATATTTTCCTTCATCTTCTTGAATTGCTTAAAAAGATTAGTTTGAAAGTCTTTCATTAGCTGTTCCAGATTCTGTGTCCATTCTATAGTTTTCATTTGTTCCTTTGACTGAGCCATATTGTCTTCTTACTCTCCCTTTAATTTTTTGCTAATATATAGGCATCTGATTATCTTGATGGGTTTACTTTGAAGGTCAGTTTCCCTTTCTTGCTTATGGTTTTATTGTTTATTGTTAATTGGCTTTAAGTGTTTTCTTTGATACTTAGTTCAAATTATTCTAAACCTTTAGAATAGCCCATGTTTAACTGATCAGATTTTCTTAGCCCTTCTTTATCTGATTCTTGCCCTGGATATGTAGCACAATTTAAAAAATTGCACTATTTGTGCAATTGTTTCACCTACAGAAGTCTTCCTTTCCTTTGTTCCTTTTCTGGGACTCTTGATCTGTTCTCTTTGTTTTTGTTTTTGCCACTATATCTTTGTTTTGTTTTGTTTTTTAATTCTCCTTTTGTTGTGTCTAGCTGCTTTGCCTGGAGAGCAAATAAGGAGGAATGTCACCCCAGAAAGGACTTTCCCAAGTCTGTATTTCCCAGTCAAAAAAAGGGTTAAGAGCCCATGAAGGGAGCACAGATTAGCTCCAAAGAGCCTGGCTACAGGGTTAGGAAAGACACCAAAAAAGTCTTATTGATGTCTCTCTGAAGCTGCACATTCCTGACCTGACCAGCAGATGGCACCCTTTGGCAAATGGTTTCCTGCAGCCCTAAGGAGGCCCTGAATCTTCTTCCATGACCTTTGCCCCTGCCGGGGTGGTATTGAAGCAATAACCATGGCTGTCCCTGTCTGGGGGGTGGGCTGAAATAGGACTTCAGAGCTGGCACCCAACGATCTGAGTTTGTTGATCAAAACCATGGTCAGTGCTCAGTAATAACCCTCCCCACTCACTCTTGGCAAAGAGGCCTTCCACATCCTTCTCCATTCACAGCTGCCACCTAAGGACCGGACCCCCAAGCAGGCTGACTCAAGAGTGTGAGGTGGGCACTAGCAGACACTGCAGAGTAAACTACTCACAATTCTCTACTGCAGTTTCTTGGCCTCTTTGTCCCACTCTTCCTTGGGTGCTATAACATGCTCCCTGACCTGCAGAGCATCAGAACTGTCCAGACGGAGCCTGCCTATATTCAAGCTGTTTTGGAGGAGGAATGAGTCCTGTAGCTCCTGACCCTGCCTTTTTCCCTGTATGTTCTCCTATATTTACATTGTTTTAAGCCACTTAAGTTTGTGGTGATTGGTTACAGCAACAATAGAAAACTAATTAGCATATCTAGGCTTCTGCTGGATAAGTTGCTTTATTTTCTTCATATGTAATTCGCCTGACCCAATTTTGAATAGCTTCACCAGACAGGTTATCAAAGAGCCAGGGAGAACAGACAATAAGCTCAAAGAGGGTGCCCTGATGAGAGCTCAGTGTGTGCTGTGGCAATGGTTGGACATATTCAGAGAAGCATGGAAATCTAGTTCCCTCACTACAGACGCGTTTAAGGCAATTTATTTTCACCTCAGCTTAAAAGAAACATTATCTACTCCATGCCTAGGCATTTAAATTGAACTGCTTTGGCTACTGTTTTACAAACAGACAGGGGTTTGTGCAGATTCTCTCCAACATGCATGGATTTGTTTGTTTTTATAAACATAACATAAACAAATATAACATAAAACATTTTTTGTCTTTCATAAACATAGGAACCAACTTCTCTGGTTTAAAAAACATAGCTTGCTCTGCTCAGAGATTAAGTCCTCAGTGTCTTTGGAATCCACAGCTCTAGGTGAAGAATGTTCCTTTTTCCAGCCTCAACTTCAAAGACACAAACCAGCTAGGCCTCCTCTTGGTACCCCTAACTATCCTGTCCAGAGAGATTTTGAAGGCTGACATTATCCAGGAAGTTGTTGGACAGTATTAGAAAAGAAGTCAGAGCCAGAGATACAAACCTAAGAGATGATCTTAGTTAGTGGTTAAGGGCATATGGTTTTGGATTCAAATATCTGAGGTAAACACCCACACACGCATGTGTGCGACACTACATATAGCTATGTGACTGTGGCAGTTTTTTAACCCTAAACCTTCTACGCAGAACAATGTAATAGGTGTGATAGGGGCTAAATAAGATAGTTCATGTAAAACTAAATAAGATAGTTAATCCAGTGGCTGGTACAATACAAGTATTTGAAATGTATTAGGTATTTGATAATGGGGATGATTATGACAATCCTGACAACTTTGGAAAGTCGTATACACTGTATGTCAGTTGAATATATAGGTATAGATGGAAGCACTAAGGAACAATTATTGAAAGAAGGATAGAGCAGGAAACAAACAGAACCTTGGAGAACACTTAGATCGAGGTTGAGTTAGATTGCATGTCACAGAAATGGCCAGAACACTATTTCTATTTCTCTTTGTGCATTCTCTTCCAGACCCTTGACACTTCCACATTAGGAGGTGAAATCTAATTCCAAGAACTTTTAACCTGGGTTGGCCTTGTGACTACATAAACAAATAAGATGTAGAAAAAGTAAAGTTGTGTGACTTCCAAGGATAAGTCATTTAAAAAAAAAACTGGCCTTGAGATATGCTTCTCCAACGATACCCTGAGCTGCCACGTAGAAGTCTGGCTAGTCTGAAACTAATACTGGAGAGTAATACTGGAGAGACTACAAAGAGACCGAGAGACATGCCTGAGGGGAGTATTACTGAAAAATTAAAGTGTCTCAAAGAGAATCTTAGTGGAAGGCTGAGCCTTTAAGAAGGCTGTCAGTGAGAATTAAAACAGAATGAGGGGGGCAGGCCACAGTGGCTCAGCAGGCAGAATTCTTGGCTGCCATGCCTGAGACCTAGGTTTGATTCCTGGTGCCTGTCCATGTGACAAAAAAAACACAGAATGAGGAAAATGTTATAGGGAGCTGGAGGAAAGGAGACTTTTGTCAAGCCATACTGGAACTTTAGCAGCACTATTGCCTGCAGTAATGTGGAAAATAGGAAATGTACCTAACAAATTAGATTATCTAATAAATTTCCAGGCAGAAGGTCGAAAGTGTTGCCTGTCTTGTTCTAGCTGCCTGTAGTAAAGTGCCAGAGAAGACAGGTTTGAAGAAAGAATTGTTAAATATAAAGGATATAGAAATTTCTGGGGAAATAAGACATTTTCTTTCCTAGCTTCTTCTCTGGAGGAAAAATAATATTGCAGTTAAGAAATGGTTTCAGGTCAGAAAAAATGTCTAGCATGTAATCAGGAATTCATGCTTTAAAGATAAAATTAAGGGTTTTACTGTAAAACCGTTGTTTTAAAAAATGTAAATTCTGACCTCGAAAAGACAAAAGACCTTCTAAGAATATTAAAGGCATGTCTCACAGATTCTCTTGTTATACTATAGGGTTATATGAATCTTAAGTGAATTGTCCCACAGAGCTCTCACAGGAAGCCCAAGACAGCCCAGGGCTTATCCCAGAGAGATTTGTGAGTGTGACTTTTATCTGATGGAGTGGATTACAAATTGAGTCATAAAAAAAAAAAACCCACAAAGTTTTTAAAGGAATTATATCAGCTTATTATATCAGCTTAGACACAAAGGGAAAGAGGCCTTTGGACTATTGAACATATATAGGCAGATAGTAGCCTGATTAAACTACTGTGCTGCAAATATAGGCTACATTTATTTTATTGAAAAGGCAAAGTAAAGCTATGGAAAATCATTCCCAGGCAGTACAACTGAACTTTTATCAAGGAATTGGAAATATATTCCCAGCTTTTTTTTTTTTCTCAGAATTGCTTTGGACCCACGACTGTTAAGCCTCCTATTTCCCCTTTCTTGAATGGAGTGCCTATTTTGATTATTCTCTATCTGACCCGCTATAATATGTTAAGTGGGAGGAGGAGGATTTTAGTTTACAGATCTTAGATGAAAAGGAAAGATACTCTAGAAACTGTACACAGGAACCACACTGAGAAGCCTCATTCACATCTGAATTGGATTAATTTGCTGGGATCATGGACCTTGTGTATGAGCCCAATACCATAATGAAATGAGACTTTGGGAGTCTTGGGAGATGGAGTACTTCGTATGTGGGAATAATGCATATTGTTGTGGCTAGAGGGCAGACTGCAGTAAATTTAATTTTCCTAAAGTGACCACAACAATATTTCTGGTTCTGCGTGCTTCTGCAGAACCATGCCTCATCCCCAGTAAGAGTAGGAGTCTATTCCTTTCCCCTTGAATTGAGCATGCCTTTATGAATATCTTAATGAATAAAATACTCCAGAAGTGTTGAGTTGAATTGTGTTCCCCCAAAATATACAGTGATGCCCTTTTTTCCAGTATCTTAGGTTGTGATCATCTTTGTAAACAGGGTCATTACTGATGGAATTAAGCAGGATAAAATCAGGTCATCCTGGAGTCGGTTGGGTCTTCACTCCAATGTGACTGGTGTCCTCATAAGGGGAGGAACTTTGGACACAGACAGAGATGACTGAGGCAGAAAGTGCCAGAGATTGCTGACAAGCCACTACAATAAGCTAAAAGAAGCATAGAAAGATTCTTCTCTATAGACTTCAAAGGAAGCAAGAGCCTGTTACACTTTAATTTCAGACTTCTAGGCTCCAGAACGGTGACACAATAAATTTATGTTGTTTTACACAACTCAATATATGGTATTTTATATGGGCAGCCTTAGGAAGCTAAGATAAGAGGTGAAACTGCCTGACTTTTGAGGCTAGTTCATAAGAGATTGGTGCTCTCCTTCTGGGAAAAAAAAAGTACCTTTCACGTCCTGGGCTAGCATGAAGAAGCATGACTACCTTGAAACTACTGCACTAGCAAGACTATGAAAATAGATGACATGCAGGTAAAGAGAGATGAGCAAGGATTTTCTCAGCTGTTCTAGCACCCATCTATCCAAATTTCCCACCTCCTTCCAGGAACTAGACACAAGTGAATGATCTCCAGATGATTCCAGCCCAGCCACTGTACAATTGCAACCACATGAAAACACCTGAGCTGAGCCAGGCAACTCCCAGAACCATGAGGGATAAAAAATAAAATGATTATTATTGCTTTAAGTCAAGAAGTTTTGAGGTTGTTTTTTATACAGCAATGGATACTAGAAAACAAAGGCCTGGAAAAAACAGTTCAATCACATAATTAGGTACACTAAGATAGGAGTGCCTCACGGAAGCCAAAGGAAGAAAGTCAAGAAATAAAAACCACTCATCATTATTAAAGGCAGCAGAGAAGGAAAGTAGAGTGAGAACTGAAAAAAGGACCACTGAAAATTTAATACATTTGCTATCTTTTGTCTGCCATGTAAAGCTTACTAACCTTCTTAACACAAAAATAGTACCAAGTATAGCAGAGTACCAGCATGTGTTCTTTCTACCAGGATACTTCTTGTCCCATTCATCAAATGCTTCTTTTTCCCCAACCCTGTTCAAAATCTGTGATAAAAAGGAAAGCAGTACTAATAATTTATCTAGTATGAACAAGGCACAATATAGGTATCTTACATATATTATTTCCATTAATAATTATACTAAGTCCATTGAGTGACTATTATCTTCAAGTGACTGAAGATTAATTTAAGGTTTAGGAAAATTAAATAATTTTATATTAGACATACAGCTAGTAAATAGTAGATGCATTATTTTAACTTAGTCCTATGTGAAAACTATATCCAGAATGGAGAAAATAGTAGTCCAGCTCTTCATGATCAAATCTGGTTCAATGGAAACTAAAATGGCTTATAATTTGAAAGCTGTCCCCTCTGAACTCTTCTCTCCTCCATATGGCATCCTCCAGATGGTTGAAAGTTTGAGAGAGACTCTAAGAGAACTGACTCCATAGTTACAAAGCCTACTCTTAACTCTTAAAAACCCTCTGTATGGTAGCAGAGAGAAGCTCTGCTTCTCAAAATTCTAAAACTGAACTACCAAAAAGCATGTTTAATATAGGAATCTGGTTCCAGATTGTGTCCTGTTTACAAAGACACATATTGTGCACATAGTAAAGCAAGTGATTCTACTTTCATATCCATGGCCTAAAATGAGTGCCACCCACCCATTCCCCCACCTTACCCACACTCCCACTCCATCAGAACAATTAAAACTTAAGCTCACCTTGCTCTGAACTACACAAATAATGAAATCCTTTGCGCATAATTGTGTGCTTTGTTTACCATCTTCCCCAAAATGCTTTACCAATTAAATGAAAGAACTGGCTCACCCCTATATACATTCTGGGTTTCTAAATTTTAACTCATAAGATAAATGCACTCTTGTTGTGGCCATGGGAAAAAAAAAAAAAGCACATAGATAAAATAGGTGTCATTCATTGCCAGCCAGTACTTCAAACTGTACTCTGGAAAATTCTAGGAGCTGTAAGATGCTAACAGCTATTCAGTAAAACTGGGGTTCTGTGGTCTAATCATTTGGTTAGCTCATTCCACCGTCTTTTAGTTCTAGACTGCACCTGAGCATTTAGAAAGATAAATGAAATCCTATAAGTAACAGGCTTGTTTGTATTTAAACCAGTGTTTTCCAAATTTATTCAGTCATTGACTCATATCTTCATACAACACCTGTTAGAGATCTTGTAGAGCACGGTTCTTCAAATCATACATTGGCACCAACACCATTGTCATCCTTTTTTGGAGTTGCTGTTTTAGATCAAAATTGTGGGGAAAATGGAGGAAGGAGTTTTTCATCCTTTCCAGCTTGCTTAAATATCAACTATTGATCAGTGGAAATGATGAGAGAGATAGAGATAAATCAAATGCTCTGAATATCCTGAAGATTTTGAAAATGAAGCATAGAGAATCACATAGATATTTAATAGTGAAAAGGTCAGTGGAGTTATTTCATGGGAACAGCATGATATGGAAGAAAGATCTTGAACTCTTAAAGTAAACCTGTCTGGCTAAAATTCTATTTCTACCACTTACTAGCACAAGTGATTTAACTGGTTTCATACAAATTACTGAATCTCTCTAAGACTCAATATCTTTCCATGTAAAATGGGGATAAAAATACTTTGTAGGAGTGGTTATGAGGATTAAACCAGGTATCAGGAAATAACTAATATTCTTCCTTGCTGGTGGTCACTTTCATTTCTCACTTAAGTGATTGTGTTTTATTACAGATAAAATGAAGGTCCGATATGAACGACACAAGAACTCACAAACTCAAGTTACAGACCTTCTGTCTCAGGATTACACATTCATATTTACATGATTTCCTTAAAGAACACAGAAAAAAGGGGATATTGACAGACCTCTCAAGGATGCTCTGCCTCATGACCTGATATTTCCAAACAGTCTTAAAGGAAATGTCTTAAAGGAAGAACTGTTATACTTCTTAAGTATCTGAAACTCAAATTGTTCCTCCTCAATGACCAACTCCAGAAGCATTCCATCATTTAAAAATTTAAGGTATGGAACTGAGTCTCCACATCTGTGTCCTTACTAAGCAATCTAGCTAAACTTACTAAAATCCAAATCAAATCTCTTCCCATGTCTTCTTGCCTTCTCTATAGCTCCCACAGCATCCAGTATAGTCCTGAGCTCATATCAAGACCAGAGTGAATATTAATTGTTTAGATTCATTCACTGCAGTAGACAGGGAAAACATTTGGAGTACTGAAAGCTGAAATTAGTCAAACTCACTTTGCAGCATTGCCCCTGGGCACTCATGCACACTCATGTTTTAAAATGCCTCTTTTCAGCTGTTTGTATCAAGACAATAGAAATCAATCACAATCGTTTCCCTCCTAGGTGAGTTCCTGAAGAAAACTGTTATCAAAACATCAATGAATCAACATTGGTCAACAAAGACAGTAGCATAAGATGCTCTAGGGTGTTGTTCCCCCACAGAATCTTTGAACAACTAGCAAAAATTGACAAACTGATCTTCCTCACAACTCCAGAAAGCAGTTCAAGGATAGCTGTGACTGGGTGAGAGCCAAATCAAGAAAACACAGCTGTAAAAATGGGAGAAGTAAGTTTCACCCTTGTGGATCTTTCTTCACCCCTTCCTGGCATGCAATGGAGCCAGGCTGTGCTCCCACTGTGGGTCCCTGGCCCTGCTCTAGAGAGAGAAGAGTAACCCCTATGCACATGCTACCTATATAGGTTTCCTGTATATCCTTGTCAAACTATTGGGTAGCGGACTGAAAGACCTAACAAGGAAAGTTTTATCAGCTTAATTACCCAAAACTTTCCCTGCAGGTAGAAGCAGCTTGTGAACATCTAAAGTGCCATAAGAAACAACAAAGTCAAAGCTGCCTAGGGCACAGAATCATCAGCTTTAAGTCATACAGTAGAGTACCCAGGAGAGGGAAAAGTCTATTTCAAAGGAAGAATTGGGGGCATTCAAATTCCTGTACACAGGGAAATTCTTAAGGCTATGAGCAAGAACAAGCCCAGAACCAAGTACAGGCTTAGAAAAGAAGGAGAGGACACTGTACTTCAAGTATCCTCAGGTTGATCTTGATAGGAGGGCTAAACTCTGAGGGACAGCAGCAGCCAATACAGAGCTAATTTGCAAACACAGTAAAAGGGTTTTTTTTTTTTACTTTTGTTTGTTTGTTTTTTATTAGCTCCTGGCACTCAAGTAAATCACTGACATATCACTAGCTGGATACAAATTTAAGAAATAGAGAGATCAGGGACTAAATCCCAGAGTAAAATGTATACTCCACAACAAAAGATTACATAACAAAGAAATAGGAAATGATGGCCTATCCAAGAGAACAAGATAAAAATCCATGAAACATTCCCAGATCATGCACCCAAAATTAAAAAAAAAAATTTTTTTAAATCCATGAAACACCAACAGAAAAGAACAGACTTACTAAAAGCCATTGATTGTAAACATTGGATGGATTGTGCGTAGTGAAATAGATCAATAAAACTGCTTTAAAAATTCATATAAATAAAATTAACTAACTAAATAAATATTTTCAGAGATTAAAAATAAAGAACAGACTTTAGCCATACAAGATGGAGACTTTTAAAAAATGATCCTCAATATGCTCACAGAGACAGAACTAAAAGGATATCTAGAAAATTACAAAGGATCAATTAGAGAATCTCAGTAAAGAGAGAAAATTTTAAAAGCCAAACAAGAAAACTAGAGTTGAAGACCACAATAACTAATATGAAGAATTTCCTAGATGGCTTCAGAAGCAAATTGGAGCAGACAGAAGAAATAATCAGTGAACTCAAAGGCAAGGAAATTGAAATGATACAGGTTGAAGAGCATGAAGAAAAATAATGAAAAATAAGTGAAGAAAGCAAAATTGACTGGTGGGGCAACATCACCGATACTAAAATATGCCATATGGGAATCCAAGAAAGAAAAGAAAGAGAGAGAAGGAAAAAATGGATATTCAATGAAATAATTGCAGAAAACTTTCAAATTTATCAAAACATGTGAACATACAAGTTCAAAAATCCCAATAAACCTCAAACAGGATGAAATACTTGAAGACAATTAGACCCAGACACATAGAAGTCAAACTTTCAAATGACAAGTAAGGGGGAGTTCTGAAAGCTGCAAGAAAAAAGCATTATGTTCTGTTCAAGCGAGTCCCAATAAGTAGTGATTTCTCATCAGAAACCATGAAGACAAAAGCAATAAGATAGGGAAAAAAGAGCAGTAAGATGAAATATCTAAAGTAATAAATAAATAAATAAACAAACTGCCAACCAAGAATTTTGCACCCAGTGGTATTGTATTTCAAAAATTAGGGACAGGGGCGGCTGCCGTGGCTCAGCAGGCAGAGCTCCGACCTGCCGTGCTGGAGGTCTGGAGTTCGATCCCTGGTGCCTCCTGCCCATATGCAAATTAAAAAAAAAAATTAGGGACAGTTTAAGACATTCTCAAATAAACAAAAGCTGTAGGATAACTTCACCACTAGGCCTGCTCTACAAGCAATGATATATGGGATTCCTTAGGCTGAAAGGAAAGGACCTTAGAGACTGCAACAAAGTGGCATAAAGAAGGGGGTACAAGTATAGTTCAGTGGCAGAATTGTTGCCTGCCATGCAGGAGACCTGGCTTCAATTCCCAACCCATGCACGCTGCCCCCCACCCCCCCAAAAAAATAGTTCAATCAATAATGCTGCAATAATGGGATAGTCACATGGAAAAAGAATGAAATTTGACCTCCACCATATATCATGCAAAAAAAAAAAAGGCATAAAAAAATAAAGCTTCAGATGTTATCAACATAGTGATGTAAGCCATCCCTATGAAAAGTCTCCTCTCAGAATAAGCTAATAAAAGGATAAATCCCACTTGCTTAGAACTTTGGAGAATGAAAGAGAATGGAAAAGAACTCCACAAACATAGAATTGAAGAAAAGGAAACTCCAAGATCAGGAAGGAAATTTCCATCCTAGACCAGCCAGTCTGGACCCCTCTCTCTCATCTGGTCCCGCACAGCTTGAGAGTCACTAATAGGCTACCTGGTTCGGGTCTCTCCTGCTGCAAACATAGACTGCAGAAACACTCACATCAGCAAGTTATAACCCCATGCATATCCAAGCAGAGGGACCCAGGTCCACAGAGTCCAGGATGGAACACAAGCCATTGATTCATGCTGCATACAAAAGAGTGCCCAGCAGGGGAGAAAAAAGAGATACCACAGCAGAAACTCACATGCAGTCAATCCAGTTTCTGTTGGTTGGACTACCTGATTGGATTTCTGGTTTGACTCCATCTGGCTCCCCAGAGTGGGATACCCTAATGGGGAAGAATCAGAAGCAGAAAGCATCTCAGATAAAAAAAGATGGCAGGGCTAAACTGCTGTAACTGAAAGTGGATTACAGAAGTGACAAGTGTAATGAAAAAGGGACATTGAGTAAGGGAGAGGATTTAAACAAATCATAAGAGCTGGGGAGAAAATTCTGCATAAATGCAAGATCAAGATGCTTGGAGAAGAAACAGAGGAAAGGAAGACTTCTCTGGGAGGTGAAATTATTGCACAAATAGTGCAATTTAAAAAAATGTATGGCATAAGCAGGGAAAGAAACAGATGAAGAAGAGCTGAGAAAATACAATCAATTAAACAGACTACTCTAAAGGACCAAATAAATTGGACCAAGTTTCAAAGAGCCTTATCACAGAGCCAATCAACAATAAAACCTTAGACAGGAGGAAGAAACTGACCTTCAGAGTTTACTCATCAAGATACTCAGACATCAGCAAAAAATTACAGCCATACTAGAAACAGGAAGATATGGCCCAGTCAAAGAAAAATTTAAAACTATAGAGGAGACATGGAATTTGGAACAACTAATAAAGTTGTTCAAAGAACTCTCCTAAATCAATTTAAGGAGATGAAGGAAAATATAGATATAATGCTAAGGAGTATTAATAAGCCAATGTATGAGTATAAAGAAGAATTTGAAAGTATGAAAACAAAACATGACAGAAATTATGGGGATGGAAATCATAATAGTTGAGATTAAAATACGCTACAGGAATATAACAACAACAGATTATAATGGGTAGAAGAAAGAATTAGCAAATCATAAGACAAGACAATCAAAATCATACTGTCAGGAGAAGAGATAGAGAAAAGAACAGAAAAATCAAGCAGTGGCATATGGATTTTGGTGACAACACTATGCACACAAACATGATAGATGTCCTAAAATAAGAGAAGTGAAATAGGGGCAGAGAGAATATTTGAGGAAATAATGGCTAAAATTTTCCAGCTCTTATGAAAGTCATAAATATACATGTCCTAGATGCACAATGTACTCCAAATAGAATAAATACTGATAGACTTACTGTGACACACATATTAATTAGAATGTCAAATGCCAAAGAATAAGAGAGAATCCTGAAAGCAGTGAGAGAAAAGCAATTTGTTGCATACAATGAAATCACAAAAAGTCTAAGTGCTGATTTCTCATCAGAAACCATGCAAGCAAGAAGGTAAAGGTAGCACATATTTAAAGAACTGAAAGAGTAAAACTGCCAACCAAAAATTCTTTTTCAGTAAAACTGTCCTTCAAAACTGAGGGAGAGTTTAAAATATTCACAGATAACCAGAAAGTGAGAGAGTTCATCAATAAAAGACCCGCCTGACAAGAATTACTAAAGGGAGTTATGCAAGTTGAAAGGAAAAGACAGGAGAGAGTAGTTTGGGGTACTGTAAAGAAATGAAGACCTTCATATGACTACCTAAAAGAGTAAATGCAAAACCCAAAGGTACTATATTGCCAGTATACAACTCTGCTTTTTGATTCATATGAGTCAGAATACAATTGAACAAGAAAAAGCCATATTTCCTAATAATGGACATGCAAAATATAAAGATGTAAAGTGTGACAAACCCTCAGCTAAAATCATATGCAATGGTGAAAGACTGAAAGCTTTCCCTCTAATATCAGCAACTCAAGGAGGCCCAGTGTTACCAATGTTATTCAACATTGCTCTTAAAGTTCTTGCTTGAGCAGTTAGGCAAAACAAAGAAATGCAATGCAACCCAGCTGAAAACAAAGAAGTAAAATTTTCACTGTTTGTAGATGACATGAGCCTATACATATAGAGTCCTGAAAAATCTACAGCAAAATACAAAAGCTAATAAATGAATTCAGCAAAGTTGTAGGGAATAAGACCAGCATGCAAAAATCAATAATGTTTCTATACACTAGGAAAGAGGAATCTGTGGGGGAAGTCAAGAATAAAATTCCATTTACAGTAGCAACTAAAATAATCAAATATCTAGACATAAATATAACCAAGGATGCAAGGACTTGTACACAAAAAGCTAAAAAAAATATTTTAAAGGAAATCAAAGAAGACCTGAAGACCTAAATAAATGGAAGTACATTCCATGTTCATAGATTAGAAGAGTAAATATTAAGATGTCAATTCTACCCAAAGTTCAATATAAACCCAATCAAAACTCCAAAAACTTGCATTGCAGGAAAGGAAAAGCCAATTACCAAATTTATTTTGAAGGATAAGGGACCCCAAACAGCCAAAAGACCTCTTGAGAAACCTCTTGAAACAGAAGAATGCAATTGGAGGACTCACACTTCCTGACTTTAAAGCATATTACAAAGCTACAATGGTTAAAACAGCATGGTACAGGCACAAGAAGAGATATATAGGCCAATGGAATCAAATTGGAGAGTGCAGAAGTAGACCTTAGCATCCATAGCTGCTTGACTTTGTACACGACTACCAAGCCCACTCAACTGAAAAAGAACAGTCTCTTCAACAACTGGTTCTGGTAAAATTTGATATCCATATGCAAAAGAATGAATGAGGATCCCTATCTCAACCTTATACAAAAAAAAAGGTCAAAATTGATTAAAGAACTAAATATAAGATTTCTTTCTCCTAGAAGAAATCATAGGGAAGCATCTTTAGGATCTTGCATTAAGGAGTAGTTTATTATACCTTATATCCAGAGCAAAAGCAACAATAGAAAAAAATAGATAAATGGGACCTCCTCAAAATTAAAACCTCTTTTGCATCAAAAGTGTTTATAATGAAAATGAAGATATTGCCTACACAAACCTACACAATGGGTGAAAATATTTGGAAACCACATGCCCAATATGGGTTTTACATCCAGGATATATAAAGAAATCATACAGCTCAACAATAGAAAGACAAACAACTCAATTTAAAAATGGGCAAAAGTTTGAATAGACATTTCTCCAAAGAGGATGAACAAGGGGTCAAAAGGCATATGAAAAGATGTTCAGCACCATTACTATTAGGGAAACCACAATGAAATAGCATTTCACACCCACTACAATGACTACTCTTTAAAAAAAAAAATAAAAAACAGAGAACTACAAGTGTTGGAATGCATGTGAAAAATAGGAACACTCTTTCATTGTTGATGGGAATATAAATTCATACAGCTGTTGTGCAAGACAGTTTGGCAGTACCTCAGAAAGCTACAAATAGAATTACCATATGATCTGGCAATCTGTCTACTAGGTAAATACTCAAAGGATTTGAAAGCAAGGACTGTAACAGATATTTGTACACCAATGTTCATAGTGGCATTATTCAAAATTGCCAAAGGATGGATGCAATCAAAGCCCAAGTATCCTACAGCCGATGAATAGATAAACAAACTGTGATGTGTACATACAATGGAGTACTATTTAGCACTAAAAAGGAATGAAGTTCTGGTTCATGTGACAGCATGGGTGAATCTTGATGATATTATGCTGAGTGAAATAAGCCAGACACAAAGTGACAAATATCGTATGATCTCACTGATATGAGATAACTAAAATAAACAAATGTGTACAATTAGAATCTATAATATAGGGTACCAGGGACTGGATTGGGGGTAGAGATTGCAGAGTTAATGCTTAATTTGCACAGAATTTCTATTTAGGTTGTTCGTAAAGTTTTGTAAATGGATGGCAGTGATGATAGCACAATATTGTAAATGAAATTAAGATCACTGAATTATATATATATATGTGAATGTAGTTGAAAGGGGAAATTGTAAGATGTATATATGTTACTGGAGTAAAAATTAAAAGATAAAACATTTAAAAAAGAAATAAAGGTTTCTGGAAAAGGTAATCATATGGGTAATTATAAATGTCAGTTCTTTTATATTGTGTTTTTTCATATGTAATTACATTTTTGCTTCTTACAGTTTCTAAAAGACAAATGCATTAAAATATATGATAAATCTATGGTCCTGAAATTCAATGTAGAAAGATGTAATCTGTAACAAGAAAATTAAAAATAAGGGTAGATGTAAGGGTATAGGGACAGTATATGTATATGCTATTGAAATTAAGATGGTATAAAATCAAACACATCTGTTATGGATTAAGGATATAAAATTTAAGCCTTGCAGTAATCACAAAGAAAATATCTGAAAAATATTTACAGAAAGATAAAAGAAGAAGTTCAACATGGTATGCTACAGGAAAAAAAGAAATAAATATGAACATACACATTAATGGAAGAGTGTAGGAATAAAAAAGAAATTATTTACAAAGACCAAATGGCAAAAATGCAGAAGAATGCCTTGTATTATCAGAGGTTACTTTAAATGTAAATGGATTAAGCACTCCAGTTAAAAGGCAGAGATCAGCAAAATGGATAAAAATGCATAGCCCAATATATACCGCTTACTGGTGACATGCATTAAATTCAAATACACAAATAGGTTGAAAGTGAAGGGATCTAAAACATATGTCATGCAAATTAATAACCAAAAGAGAGTTGGAAGAGTTATGCTAATATTAGATAAAACAGACTTTAAGAAAAACCTTTTACAAGAGACAAAGAAGTTCATTATATATTGATAAAAGGGACAATACAACAAGAAGACATACAATTTTAAGTATATAAACTCCTAATAGTAGAGCCCCAAATATATGAAGCAAATATTGACAGATTTAATGGGAGAAATAGATGAGTCTACATTAACGATAGGAAACTTCAATATAACACTTTCAATAACAAATAGAACACCTTTACAAAAGACCAGTAAAGAAATAGAAGACTTAAATGACACTATGAACCATCTAGACCTAACAGACATATATAGAACACTTCACCCAACAGCAGTAGAAAATAAATTCTTCTCCAGTGCACATGGAAGATTCTTTAGAATAGACCGTGTGTTATGTCTTAAAACAGGTCTCAATATACTTAAAAAATATAATGAAATCATAAAATGTATCTTCTGTGACCAAAAAGGAATGAAACTAGAAATCAATACAGAGGGAGAACTGGAAAAAAAATCTTAAATCTGTGGATATTAAACAATACACTCTTAAGCAACCAATGACTCAAAGAAAAAATTAGAGAAAAAGTAGGAAATATCTTGAGGTGAATGAGCCTGAAAACACAGCATGTATAACTAATGGGGGGGCGATGATGGCACAGTGGCAGAGTTCTCACCTCCATGCCAGAGGCCCAGGTTTGATTCCCAGTGCCTACCCATGCAACAAAAAATTAAAAAAAAAAACTAATAGGATGCAGCAAAGGCAGTGAGAAGAAGGAAATTTATAGCTCTAAATGCTCATATTAAAAAGAAGAAAGAAGGAAGGAAATAACAAAGGTTAGAGTGGAGATAAATGAAATACAGAATACACAAACAAAAGAGGGAATCAACAAAACCAAATGCTTGTTCTCTGAAAACATCAATAAAATTGACAAAAATTTAGCTAGACTGACAGAGAGAAGAGAGAGAAAGAGAGAGAGAGAGAAGATGCAAATAATTAAAATCGGAAATGACCCTATAGAAATAAAAGAATTATACAAGGTGCTATGGTAGCTGTATGCCAGTACAGTAGATAATTTAGTTGAAATAAACACATTCCTAGAAATATTCAAACTACCTATACTAACTCAAGAAAAATCAGAAGATCTCAAAAGACCAACAACTGGTAAGAAGATTGACTCAGTAATAAAAAATCTCCCAAAAAGAAAAGCCCAGGACCTGATGGTTTTACTATTAAATTATACCATACAGTCCAAGAAGAATTAGCACCAATCTTGCTCAAATTTTTCCAAAACAAATTGCAGAGGAGGGAACACTTCTTAACTTATTCTATGTGACTAATACCATTCTAGATAAAGATACAAGAAAAGAAAATTACAGAAATCACAAACCAATATTCTGTATGAATATAAGAGAAGATACTAAACATTATACTAGCAAACTGAATCCAACAGCCCATTAAAAGACTTATACATCATGATCAAGGGGATTTATCCCACATATACAATTGTGGTTCAACATAGTAAAATCAACTAAAATAGTACAACACATTAACAAAACAAAAGAGAAAACACATGATCTTCCCAATTGACATAGAAAAGGCATCTGATACGATCCAGTGCCCCTTCTTGATAAAAACTTAGAAAACTAGGAATAGAAGGAAACTTCCTCAACCTGATAAAGGGCAGATATTAAAAACCACAACTAACATCATACTCAATGGTGAAATATTAAAGCTTTCCCTCTAAGATTGGGAACAATAAAAGGAGACCTACAGCCACCATAGCTACTCAAGATTGTGCTGGAAGTTCTAGTCAGGAAAATTAGGCAAGAAAAAGAAATAAAAAGATGTAAAGGACTTGTACATGGAAAGCTACAAATTATTACCAAAAGAAATCAAAGAAGATTAAAATAAAGAAGACATTCTGTTTTCATGAATTAGAAGACTAAATAATGTTAATATGTCAATTCTATCCAAAGTAATATACAGATTCAACACAATCCCAATCAAAATTTCAAGAGCCTTCTTTGGAGAAATTGAAAAGCCAATCATAACATGAATGGGCTGGTGCCCCAGAAATCCAAACCCATCTTGAAAAAAAAAAAAAAGAACAAACTTGTAGGACTCACATTTCCTCATTTTAAAATTTGTTACAAAATCTACAGTAATCAGAAAAGCTTGGTACTACCACAAGGACAGCCATATAGACCAGTGGAATAAAATTGAGAGTTTCAGAAATAAACCCTCACTTCTATGGCCAATTGATTTTTGACAAGGTACCAAATCCATTCAGTGGAGGAAAGAATAGTCTCGTCAATAAATGGCGCTGGGAAAACTGGACATCCCTATCCAAAAGAATGAAGGTGGGTTCCTATACAAAAATTAATTCCAAAGGGATCAAATACCTAAATATAAGAACTAAAACTATAAATCTCTTAGAAGAAATCATAAGGAAGCATCTTCAGGATCTTATATTAGGAAATGACATCCTAAAATTTACAGCAAAAGCCCAAGCAACAGAAGGAAAAAAAATGGTGAGTGGGACTTCTAGGTATATATCCTAAATAACGAAAAGCAGAGATTTGAACAGATATTTGCACACCAATGTTCATAGTGGCATTATTCACAGTTGCCAGAAGACAGAAGCAATGCCTGTGTCCAATCAACAGAAGGATGCAACAAAAGAATGGATGAACTAAACGTGGTATATACATACAGTGAAAAGTTATTCAGCCTTAAAAAGGAATGAAATTCTGATACATATATCAATACGAATGAACCTTGAAGACAACATGCTGAGGAAAATAAGCAACACACAGGACAAATATTGAATGATCTCACTGATAGGAATAATTAGAACGTGCAAATTGGAAATTAGATACAGGTTACCAAGGGCTAAGTGGCAGTAGGGAATGGAGAGTTAATGCTAATTGCAAGAGTTTCTGTTTCAGGGCAGGAAAAGTTTTGATCCTGGGTGGTGGTGAAGGTTGCCCAACATGGCAAATGAAATGAATCCAGGGAATTATATATTTGAATGTGGTTGAAAAGGGAGAATTTAGGTTTATCTATGTTACTAGAATAAAATCTTAAACCATACGGGTGACTTATGGTTTCGCAATGACACAAACAGTGAACTTGAATGTGAACTGTAACCTTTGTTAATGGTATAATTATAATATTTTTTCACCAATTGTAACAAAGATACCATACTAATGAAAAATGCTAATAATAGGCAAAACTGTTTTGTGAGGGAAGGTATACAGGAACTCTGTATTTTCTAAATTATTTTTCTTTAAACTTAATAGCTTCTATTAAAAAAAAACAATGCGATTGTGCACAACATTTTGAGCGTCATTAGTGTCAGTGAATTGTACATGGTAAAAACTGATTAAAATGGCAAAATTGTTTTACCTATATTTTACCACAATAATTTAAAAAAAAAATCTCTGAAACCTAAATCTGGATGCCTCAGATTTTAAACACAGGATTTTGCCATCTGAGTAAAAGAAGTTACAGTTTCCTTGACAAAGCTTATTAGGTGTCTAATCAAGGAAAATACAGACCTTTGAGCACTTACAATTATCAACTGTATCATTCTTTGATTAGATGTGGGCTAAAGGAGTGGAAACAGGGACTGAGAAAGCTAAGGATAAATAATACGTATGTGCTGCAGACCCAAATGTGAGAAGTATTTATTTCTTGATGCAGTTAAAAAAAAAAAAAAGAAAAAGAAAATAGAAATTTTCAGTCACAACAACCCATGCGCTGAAATCATTAAGCTTTAGAATACATAATTCAATAAACAGAGGTGAAGAATACATTAAAAGTATCTATACCTAGATAGTAGTGGAATGGGAGGCTTCAAATCAAGCATAAAATAAACAAGTAGTAGCCATAACATAGTCCACTTTGCACCAAGGAGAGATATAAAACAAATGTTTCTGGCTTGTTTTTTTCCAGGACCACCTTGTCGAATTTAAATGCAAAACTTGGAGAGATACTAGAGGAATTAATGTATTCCACCCACCAAATCGCAACCCATCAACTATCAAAAATAAAGGAAAGTGTTAACTATTAAATGAAGATGAGTACATATAATTTAGCTCAAAACCCGAAAAACAGATATTAGAGATATATGCCAGGATAGCAATGTGAATGTTTATATTATGCAATTATAATCTGGGTATAACAAGAGAGGATATAAAAGCCATCTCTGTTTTACCATCTCCATTAGCACAATTTTGGGGACCCAAATCCTTACAAATCTAGGCTTTCCCCTGATAAGACTAAGGATGGCTTATTAAATTTGGCCTTTGGAGATCATATCCATGGTTTTATAAATTTTTAATCATCTTGTTCTTATTTCTCACAGGTCCCTGTTTCCCCCACATAAATAGAAATATTTCCTGAGGAAATATTTTCCAAAGGAAACAAGCAAGACCCTATCAACTTAAAGACACTCAAAATCATCTTCCTCTAACATCACTACTCAACCAGTGTCCTGGAATTACCTTGGTGATGTAGGACTCTGTTTTAGCAAAGTGTGTCCCTTTCCTATCTAGTATATCAGGTAAACATGGCAGGCCTCCTTAAGTTTTAAAAGTCTCGGTCCAAGATTAGTCACTGGGTTGTATCCCAACCAATCATTCTGTCTTTTCAGTGTCCATCAGAACTTTAGGGGACAGAAGAAATTAATGGCTTACATCAGTCTTTGGAATCAAAAAATATAGTTTCAAATCTTGTTTCTGTCACTACTACTCTGAGCAAGTTAATCTTTCTAAACCTCAATTTCCTTATTTGTCAAATCAGGGTAATAATTTTCTTAAAGGGTTGTTAAAAGAGGAAAAATGAATTGATGTCTATATCTTAGCCTAGTGCAAGGACAAAGTATATTAGGGAGAGTTCTCTAGGGAAACAGAACTACAGGAGATACGTGCAATGTTACTCTTATGAGATTTCTTTATAGGAATTGGCTCACACAACTATGGGGATGGGCAAGTTCAAATTCCACAGGGCAGGCTGCAAGCTGGGAACGCCAATGAAGGGTCTTTCTTTTTTGGGGGGGGTGGGGGGTGCACGGTCTGGGAATCGAACCTGGGTCTCCCACACAGAAGGTGAGCATTCTACCACTGAACCATCGTGCACCCCCAATGAAGGTTCTTGATGAATTCCCCAGGAGAAGCCGACTCGCTGAAGAATAGATGGAAATTCTCCTCTCTGACTACTGAAATCACCAGTTTTCCTTTTAAAGCCTTCAAATGATTGGATGAGACTCTTCTCATTGTTAAAGGCATTCTCCTCAGCTAATTGTGGATGTAATCAGCCATAGAGGCAATCAACTTACTAATGCTTTAAATCCACAAAATACCCTCATGGTAACAATCATGCCAGTGCTTACCTGACCAAAGACTGGACATCATAACCTGACGAGGCTGACATATGGACTTAGTCATGACATAATGCAATATGTTAATGTTATGATGATGAGGACGAGGGTGATGATGAGATAAATATTGCACAATTGGCCCCCCTTATCACATCTGACTTACCATAAGGAACTGAAAGAAAAGAATCTCTTTGGTCACCCGATACAAAATAAGTATATGTAATTTGGAGATAACTAGGCTTGGTGCCTAATATGATATTATAACTATTTCTTATCTTGTGCTAAATAAATAAAGACAATAACCATACATAATAAATCCCTTTTTTATAATATGGAGGGTTTTCTATTTGTTTTTGTTTTTTGCATGTGGAGGCACTGGAAATCGAACCCGGGTCTCCGGCATGACATGCAAGAATTCTGCCACTGAGTCACCATCGCGCTGCCCTATACATATAGAGTTTTAGAGTTAAAATCCATAAAAATCTTTATAAAATGCTGTGATATGTATTACATAAGATGCAAACCAATATTGAGAGAAAAGTTAAATTAAGAAAACATCGTAATATATTTCATTTTAACACGAAGATACTTAATACCTCCCACCGGGGAAGAGATAAAATGCCTTTTGATATAAGTGTACTTAAGGATTCCTGACAATTTCTTCACCAGGAGGTTAGAAATATGTCTAAGTAAAATAGAATCAATTGGTATTGTCTGAACACAATATGGAAAAATGGCAAAAAAAAAAAAACACACCGCAAAACAGATAACTTGACATTTTTATCTTTGTGTATCTGCAGGTAGATTGAAAAAGGAGATTGCCTAGAATTTTAGTCACATACACTCAAGTAAAACCTCATTACCAAGCAATCCATAAGAAACTAGAAGCCTTGAAATCATGCCAGACAGAAACTCTGAAACTATTGACAATTGTGCAGTAACAATCTTTAGGTAAATATAGTTACAATGGCTAGAGAGAAATTGTCCTTATGCCTTATAAATTACTGAGACAGTGGTGTAATACACTGCACAACACACTTAATTTCCAATGTCTCTTGGGAGATAATAGGAAATATTTTAAGAGTTATAACCATTGTAAAAGTTGGTCAGAATAATTATTTCTTAAAAATCTCAATGTAGAATGGGATATTACTTCTGCAATCAAAACCTAATTTTCTATTATGTTTACATCTGAATTAGGTTCATCTACTCTGTAGTTTGAAAATACATGATCTACACAAGTTGTTGTTCAGAAAATATAAGCATATATATTTTTCTAATGGCTTAAGAAGAGTAATAAACTCTTGAGCAGAATTACGTTTGGGGATTAGGAGATGCAAAGTTTACTTTTATGGGAGGGTTTACAGGGTTGACACTTCATAATTCAGAATTATGCTTTGAGGATTTTCTGCTTTGAGGATTAGCGCGTGCACAGTAAAAGTATGAAGCTCATCATCTCACTGTCACTGCTGGGAAGATGTAGGAGAATTTGAAAAAAAATGCATCTCATTAAAACAGGTGCCATTGAACGTGACAATGTAGTTTGGTGTTCGACTGGTCGCTTTGGGTAAGTATGACATATTCATTTTTCTCTTTTTCCCTTTTTATTTACCAGCATTTGCTTTGTATTGTCTGTTTTTCTCCTTGCATATAAATAATTCAGTGATTAATAATAGACAAATGTAAATTATAGGATTAAAAATTAATCCTATTTCATTATTTATATATGTACATAAACGGTATTGTCAAGCAATATCCCTCAGGAAGTATATTGTACAACCTGAATGAGTTGGGAATAAATCATAAACCACATTTTCATCTAGGCAAATCTTAAGACAATTAAATCCTTGAAATGTTGCTCTCAATTTATTTATATTTCCTTTCGAGCTCTGTAACTTGAACACATGATAAAAACAACAGTGGCAACATCATTAACCACCACTTTAAATTTACAAGATTTTTACGTGTCCTTGCATTCTGGGTCATTGGAAAGAGAAGTGCCCTCTAAGCAAACAAAAGCTTTTCATACTATCAGAATGAAAATTTATTAAAATTCACAAGCCAAAATGATGTTAGAAAAAAGGACACTTGGGTTTTAGAATTAGGCAAATCTGCTTTGGTTGGAATCTCAGCTCTGCCACTTATAATGTAGCTCGGAAAAGTTAGTATTTTTGAGTCTCAATGTGTTCATCAGAAAAAACTGGAGATGAAAGCAATTGCCTCATTGAGTTGTGAAGATTAAATTATATCACCCATATAAAAACCTACCACCAAGAGGCACTTAACAAATGCAATTCTGAATTCACCCCAACTCCTTTCCCTTCCTTGTGGGAAAATAGCACACATAACTTTAAGCCAGTGCTGTGTCAATTCACATTGGTAAAGAGGTGAGAAGAAACCAGGGGAGTTTAAAAGTATTTGTCTTGGTGAGGAGACATACATTCAAATATTTTAACCAGAGCACTCCTGAACAGCTCATGGGCCTTTTTTCATTAGATTGAGAGGGCTTTCCAACTTCTCAATGAACTGTTTACATTCTGCATATACCCCTTGGTTTCAAACCTCTGTTATAAAATGGTGTGAGCACTAGTTAAAGTTTTATCCTTTTCCAGAGAAAGTAGTTCCTTTATATTTTTTTGCAACAACATTGAAATAAATATGATTCACTCATTCATATAGACCACACATTTTTAATGAGCATTGCAAGTGTAAGGCATTGTAGGAGATCCCAAGAATTTCAATATGAGGTCCTTACTCCAGGAAATGTAGTAAAGGTGAGAGAGTGAAATAACAATTACCTTTCTGGAGTCTGAGTCCATCAGGGATGTATTCTCCAAGGGATACCAGGACCATAATAGATATTTTTGTGGTTTCTATTGTTGTTGAACCTCATTCAATTACCTTTCCTCTACAGCTCCAAACTGCTCCTTGATGTTTGTGTATCTATGCGTGTTTATGTACGTATATATATGTGTGAATCCATTAACATAAATACCCACAAACATATATCAACATACGTATACATGTGTGCATACATATACTTATTTCTCCCTCTTCCCTCACTTTCTTTATGTGTATATGGGTGTATACATATATACACATAAACAATTCCAAAGAAACATATCAACATACACACTCATCTATCTGTATAAACACACTCACACAGAGCCAAATGTAATCTCTTCTGTGGAATCTCCAAAACAATATTACAACCCCAAATCATATTCCTTTATCCAATATCTTAGCCACTATAATATAATTTAGTGTGTAATTATATACTGCAGAATTATTTACCCTTAATTCACTGGTCTCCATTTTGGTATGGTTTAGAATTTGCCCAAAAAACATTTGAAATTTTGCTTTTCTACCTACTAGATGCAAGGTTTTAAAAAAGTTGTGCAGCTATATGGGTAAACTTTGAGTATCTTCAGAGGGATACCAATAATTTTTTCACTCTGTTAATGAGAAGTATAGCTGAAATAATATAATGAATTAGTTTCCTACTACTGCTATAATAATTTATCACACACTCAGTGGCTTAAAACAACATTTATTTCTTACCAGAAGTTTAAAACGGGTCAGGACAGCACATTCATTCTGTAGGTTCTAGGGGAGAATCCATTCCCTTGTTTTTTCAGCTGTCTAGAGACTGGCCACGTTCCTTGTCTCATGATCCCACAGCATGCTGACTTCTCCTTCCATCATCTCCTTCTCTGACTCTCCTGCCTCCCATTTCCCTTATATGGACTTGTGTTCATTGCGCCCACCTGGATAATGCAAGATCCTCAATATAATCACATCTGCAAAGTTCCTTTTGCAATGTAAGGTGTCACATTCACAGACTCCAGTAATTATGGCATGGACATTTTGGATGTAGAGAGGCATTATTTAGCCATTTATTGTGTGCTTACAGTTTACACAATATATGCTGGCTCCCTTTCTCTCATGCCTTAGGTTATAAAGTATATGAAAACGAATATCAAGTCTTATCTTCCTTTTTTAGCCTTCCTAATGTCTATCATGGTACTGAACTAATGGTAGATGTTGAATGACGTGTTGTTAATTTTGATCAAACCCCATTCATGCCAGATTCAGTGGGAATAAAACATTCCCTCCTCTCCTAATTGCACAACCCATTTTGTTAAGTTATCATATATGAACTCTAAGGACTAGCTACAGAAAGCAGTGATGTGTCCCAACTCATCCTCAATAAATTTAATCCAAGAAGTCTTCATTTTGTTCCCACCCCTACTAAAACATTTTTTCCCTCATTTGCTTGAGTTATTTCACCTGACTTCTTAGGCTTTTCTTCCTTAAAAAACTTATATTCCACAATCTACTTATATTGGCCCAATTAAGGATGTCATGGAGAATACATAAAATATTTATTTTTCCATGTGAAAATAGAAATCTTATTACAAACAGATTCTATTCAAATTAACACTCTGAGAAAATGATCTCTAATGACAAACGATTCTTAAGGGGAATATGTTCTCTGTTTTTTGTTTGTTTTTAAGCTTCACTATACGGTACACAGTCCTGTAGTTCTGCTCCTCCCAAAAACGAATTAAACCTAATCTTCAATCCCAGGCAAATAATTAAACCACCAGAGTCACCTTAGAAAACATATAAACATAAAATGTGTATTTGAAAGTAGAAACAGTTCTGGATCAGAATTGGGGATTTTTCTTCCTTTCGAAAATCTGTAATGATACATTTCAAGGCTCCTTTGCTGTGAGTTGAGTTTTATCTATTATCCTCAGGACACAGAATTTTACCTAAACAGTCTTCACCATCACATCAACTTTGCTATCATAGCCGAAAATGATAATGAAACATCAAAAATGCCTCTGAACTTGAATACCTGCCAGATGCACACAGAGAGAGAGAGAGAGAGAGAGAGAGAGAGAGAGAGAGATCGTGGTGAATGAAAACAGATGCAGAAACAATGGGTCTTAAATCATTTACTAGTATAATGGGATATTTAAAAACCAGGGACTTATATCTGATCATTTGACTGATGCGAAGCTCAAGTCCAGAAAGTCTTTCATTGCCAGGAATGTCTCCTGATGCCTGGGGAATTTCGCATTCACAGATTAGGAGATGATAACATATCACCCTTTGACTTTCTTAAAACTTACTTGGCTTTGTCATATTTCTAATGTTTTAATGTACTTTTCCAAATTGAATTAATTGTTCACTTGTGTGAATACTAAAGTGCTTTGTTTGTTTTTTTAAAAAAAATCAGAGTCTCCATTTCCTATTACCCAGGGATATTAGCCCTCAGGGGAAGCAGCTGCCAAGGTCTCAGTGCTGTCATAGGTAACAACAGGAAAGCTTATTACCAAGCTTTGCCAACAGACCAAAAAGCCACTTTGCAAAAAAAACTCTCTATTTTTCTTCTATTGTGGAAAACTCAGGGCTTGATATAATGCTAAATTGAAAATTCCATATTACATGTAATTTATATTCTTTTAAAAAACATTAGCATACATAATATAAAATTCTAGAAAACTTAATGATGGCTACAGAAGTCCCAAATATTTTAATCTAGAGAAATCCAACTTCATATACTATAAAATGAAAGCAATCTCTTTCATAATAAATATATGACTTTCCTCCAATTACTATACCCTTTTAAATTTTTGAATAAATTCTCATTCCCAATTAATTTAAAAAAAAAAACAAAGCAGA
>PVIY010029078.1:0-32434 GCA_004026745.1 Myrmecophaga tridactyla
CCATCTGGGAAAACAATGAAGGAGCTGAAGACATTCTATTAGAAGCTAGCAATAGAATATCCCCAAAGACTCTTCTAAATGTTGCTCAGATTTCCCTTAAATAAGGGCACATTTTAATCAGTGACAAGACATTTTTGTCTTCTAAAACATATGTGAAAATCAAATGAACATTTATTGAACACTGACTAATCACCAGGCATGATGTCAGGCAGTTTATATATATCTCACATAACATTTCAGTTGAATCCCCAGGTACTCAGAGTGGAGCAGATGTATAAGAATATCCATTTTAGGTAATTCTCTCAAAGAGAATCAGAAAAATTAAATAGTCCATCCTTTTAGGACTTTATTGATAATAAATAATCTGGCAAGAATGACTGTCCATCAATAACTTATATGATTATTCACATGTAAAAGATAAGTCATATCATTGAAAAATTTCTAATTATTTCCAACAGATGTAAAACAATGTTGAAGTTCCTCAGATGAAAAACACACAAAATAAAAAATAATGGAGGTGAGAAAATTGGTCTTATTTTTCCTCAACTTTCCATTATGTGCTGTTCTCCATTATTTATATGTTTTTGAAAAATCAACCGGATCGAATAGATTTCTTGTGCAAAAGTGTTTGCTGAACAGATTTGTAGTAAGTAGGTAATATAGAATGGCATTTTTGTAAAAAGACTTCTGAACTGGCATTTATTCAGACTAGGTATGTAATCTCAGTTCTGCTGCTAATTAACAATTTTATCTTGTCATTTAAGTCCTTTATGCCCTCTATGCCCTTCTTTGAAAGATGAAGAAATCATACCATGACTATAAACATGAGAACAAGGAGAGAAACTCTGAGAAGGAACTTCTAGTTTAGAGCCATTTCAATTGGAGCATCCATTAGTGGGTAAATGCAGAATATTTTCTTTTATGTCCTAGAAATTAAGAAATAAAATCATCAGAATATGTAAGCCTTATTTCTATTCTTGTCACAATTCCTTGTGTCATTCAGGAATGACACATTATAAACTTTAATTTTTCTACAGAGAAGGTTTCATTTTGTTTTGTTCTATTTTATCTGAGGATTTGTTTTGATTGCAATTCTAATATTTAAGCTAAAACTGTTTAGGTGCCATCCTCTTTCCTTGCTTTTTAATTTTATCCTTTGCATTTCTGAATTGATTTTCTGCAGCATCATTTGTGCTCTTTAGCAACAATAACATTTTAATTTCTTATGTTTGTAGAATTGTCCTCTTTTGTGGCTTCTACATCGCAATAAATATTTGTTGAATGATTAACTCTCAGCTCTGCCTCTGCTTGTTGATTCATATTCTTTTCTATAGATGCCAAACTTCTTTTGCATCTTGCCAAGAACACCAAATTGATGTGTTCCAAGTGTCCTTCTGTTCTGCTCAGAAAACAATTTTCAAAATTAATTTCTTACTCTCATTCTTCATGAAGCACTTGCTTTTTAAAGACTTCAATTTCTTTGTTTGCTTGCTGGCTTTGTTTGTTTGTTTAATATTCATTAACCTTTGAATAATGAATAATGAGTCTTTTCGCCTAGAATGTACCACTTGGCAGCCTCAATAGTACTGAGACCTTACACAACTTCAGGGTGCACTTTCTCTGGTATAGCTATACTTCTTCACACAGATCTAGACCTGACAGCAAGGTGGTTGCACAGATATTCTAATTCACTTTGCTGTATCCAGTAGAAATTTATTTCACATGGACCCGATGGACCAGCGTTCAATCTCACTCAGCTTTTCTAACCTGGAAGATTTCTTGTTCTTTTCTACAGACTAAGGACATGAAACACTATACCACAAAGTGTGAAGCAGCTCTGGTACTTTTCCTACCTCTCCTGACAGCAATGATTCTCTTAGGAAATTTAGCATCACATGGTACACTGTGTTTCTCTTTGTCCCACCCTGCTTTCTGCCATATTGCCGACTGGGAGTTAGATCTTTGGAGGGATCCAGGCAGATAAAGATAATATGAATGGGAAGGCAATGACTCAACTTTGATTCTGTCCCCAAAGAAGTTCCCAGGTATTTTTTGAATATAGAATGACTGTTGTGTTTGTCCTGGAGTTAGAAGGCAACAGAATACTGCAGAGATCAAAATATTTTTCAATCAACTTTTTAATATGAAGTGTGGGAAGGGAGATGAGAAAGAGAAGTCTTATAGTCCACAGGGTAGAGTATTCCAAGAGTGTATTTCTCAACATAGCCCCATTGATGATGAACTGAGTGGGAGTGGACCTTTGTCCTTTGCCTAATAGTTTTCTTTTGCATTTAATTCACCCTGCTGTTTTTAGTTTTAGACATTTTAGTGTTTTTGTATATTTTCATGGGTATTTAGCATGAAGTTGATAGATGGCACACCATGTATGCAGAATGTTTGCATGTTAACCAAAGAGCTTTTGAAGCTTTTCTTAAATCAAAGCCACTATTTCAGATTGCTGGTTATATATGCCCATGTTTTCTCTAAGTCTTTTTGTGACAGTTATTAGATTGGGCTGTAAAAAATTGAGAGTATATTGAAAAACACACAAAGAAGAACTTTCACAGAGAAATGCAAGGTCAAAGCTATAAAGAACCCAGGGTCTCAGCTTTTATATTAGTGTACCTCTGAGTTCTTAAACAAAAATATACAGTTCCAGCTCCATAAAATTTAAAAGGCAATGAAAATCAGGAAAAAATCCTTATTTAAATGATCAAGGAGTGATTTCCAAATTTCATATATTCACATTGTGTTCTGAATTCCATCCCAAATAAATGCTGGAATACACTAGACAGAGGAAAGAACACTGAACTTGAAATCAAGTAATTTTCCAGCTCTATCATCAACTTCTTTGTTATTGACCATTAGTCACAAAATTGTGGAATTTTAAAAGAACCTTAAAAATCAATTAGCATTACAAACTACAACTTACTCTGATAAATTTTAAAATTTGATGCTGTTCCACAGACTATGATAACCACCACATGGAAAATTTGCCACTTTTTATAATAATCACTGGAATAGGTCTTCCTAGCCTAGAAGTTGTCAAACATTAATATACGTAATTTACCTTTGCAATTATAAGAACATAATATTGAGTATTTGTCAGCAAAGTACAACCTAAAGATTTTGATTTCCCATCTCCTCACTTAAAAATAAATTAAATTATTTAGATTAACCTCTTAATGGTAGACATGATCAAAGTCATGGAGAAATTCACTATCTTGTCAAATGCTACACTACATGGAAGAGCCCAGTACCCTAACTCAGCCTTTTCACAAAAGCATGCAGTCTAACAAGATAGCAGCCATTAGTATTGCTTCCTAAATTGATGGCATCTAAAGGCTTTACACTATTCTGTTTTTCTTTGTATACTATGCCAGTTAGAGTTTCTTTCAGGTGCTCTGCCACATTTAGGTTGTAATTTTTATCCTCAAGAACCCCAAATGGTTGTTCCAACTCTCAGCATGATACTTAAGCATAGATTATTCAGGAAAAAGGAAAGTGAGTTGGAAGACATAGTGATTATATGAAGAAAAAAAATTAGAATAAATGACTTCATATCTAATTAAGCAGGAATATATCAAATGGCTATCCCTATTTGGAAGTGAGTCAAGAAGCAAATATTTTTTTAGCCAGACACATTGCCACCTCAGTAAAATTCAATCCATCACTATGGTAGAAGAAAGGCTAGCTAATGAGTCACTGGCAGTATTTATTCCATATATATTTATATTCCTATTGTATGAATGATTATTGCAGCAATTGTCAAGAGTAGTTAAATAATAGGACACATTATTATCAGCTTCAAGTGATAGAATTTTCATCTGTCCACTTTGAACTCTTCTAGTGTTTATCTTTTACTTTTAAGGTCCAAGTTACTGTTGATGATCAATATCAATCTCTTTTCAGATATCAGTATTGATAAATGATATTCTATTTTAGTGAGAGTTTCTCATACTTGTAAATTAGTCATGTCCTTCTAGACCAATTGAGTGGCACATTTGAATCAATCTAGTCATGCTAATGTTTATTCGTTAAAGTCACATGTACAACTCAGAGTGAACTATGACTATGTAGTAATCTAGAATTGTAGTTTTCAAATTAAAACATTTCCAACAAGAAAAGTATAGAGAAATTAGGATACATTTAATAGTTTTTGGAAAGAACTTGTAATTTTGACTATCCTCCTGCAATACTCTTTTTCTCCAAAGACTGATAAATGTTGAGAGTATTGATGAGATGTTGGCATTTTCCCTGCAAAGTATATGCATTGCAACTATCCAATGTTTCTTTATAAGTACATATTTATTCCTTAATGAACAATAAGATATGGAATTATGGGTAACATTTTATTGTGGAATTTTAAATGCCTCATGAATACTTTGGCTGAGAAGATAAGATGAAATTATCAGTATAAACTAGGAATCCCCTCAAAAAAGTGTCATTAATACCTTGAAGAGCACAGAAAAATGGGCAACAGAGACCTCAGAATACAGCTTTCTAGAGTACCACTTCTAAATATTTTTCAAAAGTGTTGTTTATTTTGTCTAAATGAGATCATATATTAACTCAGCTTTCAAAAGCTTAGCAGGTAGAGTTTCTTGAAATTCTTTTCAAGAAAAAACAATGTTTTAAAAAGGGATTGCCATTCCTGGCTAAGGTAAAATGCACAATATTATAAAACTGGTTATGAATACCATGTATAATGAACTCAAAATTATGGCTCTGCACAATGCTTTGGAGGAAACTTCCTAAAACCTGGTAAGAAGTATCAACTCTAACTCCAGCAATTCAATAAATATTATCTACTCAAGTTATTTGCCTAAACAATGTGACCCCAATGTTCCAATACGTCCAGCCATAAGTCGTCTTTGAAAATAGTGTCTGATCTTTAGATATCAGGCCTAAGCATTCAATTCCCTTACTTCCTGTGTCCTTACCCATTGCCTGTCTTGATACTTCTCTTGTTCTCTTTCATTGCTTTTTTCTACTTGCACTCCTCTAATTGTCTGTGCAGTCTTGAATCACATTACTTCTCTTTCCTTTATTACCTGGACCCTGAGAAAAACTTTCACTTCTGCTATGTAAAATTTAGCTCAAGTCTATATTATCTGCTTGCTTTTACTTTAATTCTATTAATTTTTCAAGTTCTACCAATCAACATGACTTACTTTGAATCTGCCTTGCCCAAATAAGAAACCAATTTAAATCTTACATGCATTTGTAACCTACCTTAACCATTATAAGTCCTCCTCATTTGTGCCTACAACAGGTAGGAATTTATTGGCTTATTAACCCATCATTGTTTCCAAATTTCTGTAAAAATGGGATCACCGATGGTTTATGGAGGTGAACAAAACTCATGCTTTATCTTTTACTTTTCTTGTCAACTTCTTCCTCTCTACTCTTGTCCTTCAATTTTACCTTTATATATAGACTTCCAATAATTCCTTCTTTCGTGCTATCCACTTAGCTACCATACAAATCAGTTTCTAATGAATGAGAACTATTCATGTATTTCTTATAGTCTATATACATATAGACATTAAAAACTATGAATCAGCTAAATGTTTTAAGATTTGAAATTATTTCATGAAAGAAATGGTCAAAATAATATGGAGGATGAATTATAATTTACTGGAGTAATTTTACTTAACTGACAATGCCGAATTTGTTCCCATGCTATCTCCTGATTTTTCTTCATCTTCTCTTATTCCAAGATGTCATAGGAAAGGCTTCTCACTGAATTCTGATTAATACCAGACATAAATACTATTTCAAACATCACATTCAAATACAATTTTATGTGGCATTACAAACAACCCTCCCCTCCTGTAAGTAACTGTAATGTTAGCAATACATGAGATAATTAATCAGGGTTATGGCAATACTCTTTGGTATATGAAATACTTGGGAATATCTAGTCCCTAAACCCTCCTTGATGTGGAAGTATGCATACACACACACACACACAGTCACACCCAAACACACACTACTTGGAAGCAGTTTTAGCAGAAACTAGATTAAAGATTAAAGAAAATAAGCTACGGTAAGAATTAATAAAGGGCCCAGATGAAGTGAAAATGCCCCATGTCACTAATGTTATGGACATACTTTATCTAAATTATGCTGGTTAAACAGGAAGAGAGTTTGCCTGCTTAAATGTAAAACTACTACTAAGATTTTAGGGGGCCTACTAATAACCTCCATTACTACCATAAAATAATTCAATCTCTACACCAAGCTTCAGTTGTTTGTTGCACATCTTGTCCTTCTAGCGTACTCCTAAATGTTTAAGACAAAATTTCAGATTGTATTTGAAGAGACATATCTGACCAAATAGGAAAGTATAAAGTGGGCAGTTCTGTCCTTTAACTTTTGCCATCACTATATTTGTCAAATATATTTAATAGACTATTTCCAGAAAATTCAAAATGGTTTTCCAACTATGATTTATATTTTACATGTATAGAAAGATATATATATGTATATATATATATATATAAAGGTATATATATATTTATAAAGGTATATAAATATATATACAGACACATATATATACATATATATATATATATAGCTTAAGGCTGTGAAAAAAGATATAACTGACAGAAATCATTCTCTGTATGTTCTTTATTGCACTTGGAAAAATCAGAATTTAATCTATTGTATTTATTTGATCTCAGAAAAGAGAACCACTTGGCCACTGAAGAGTTGGGCATTGATTTTTCAAAGCATGCAGTAATGAAGAAATGCAATAATGCAACATCACAATGTAATTTTTCATTGAATTTTATATCATTTTTCCTATTCATACCCAACTATAAAAATTTGAATTTTATTGCTCTGGCAAAATATTGATCTTAAATTAATTTTAAATTAATTTTTCTAAATTAATAATATCTAGATTTACTTAAAAACACATATATTTCTGGTCATTTTTAATAGTGACTTCTTTAACACCTATAGAAAATGTCAATATTTTTATATGTGTTGTAGAAATGCTAGAAATATTATAAAGGGATTGATGATACTTGTATTTTAAAATGTTTCTCCAAAATAAGAAAGTAGCTTTTAGCCATCTTGAAGTTGTGCCTCATTCATGAGAATAGAAGGGAAATTAGGAATCTTAATCCTAAACTGCTAGTAAGAAAGTTAATGAACCACTTTTCCTTTCTAAATTAAAATGATAGGATGAATTAAAACTAGTTTAATAGTCTGTGCAGAATACATAGATATAAAGTCATAAAAGTCTCTAGCACACTAAAATTGTCAGTGAACAAGGAAAACAGGGTTCATGAATTGAGGCAATAGTTAAGGAAAATGATCATATAATACAGTTGCTATTACTACTACAAAATACTAAAATATGTGTGGAGATATTGACCTAATGCTACAATATCCAATCAGTACAATAAATCTGTCTCCTTGGAATAATTGTTGAAATAATCAACAATTATCACATTTAAAAACAAATTTTAAATAAAAAAAAACTTTATCAATAGTTCTAGTGGGTCCAACAATGTTGCTTTTCAAAGATACTAAATAAATATTGTTGTCAAAATCATAACACATTAAAATCAACAAAACAGAAATAGAAGTATTTGAGGATGGGGGCAAGATGGCAGCTTAGGGAGGTGTGGAATTTAGTTTGTCCTCTAGAGCAGCTAGTAAATAGCCAGGAAATATTTGGCACAATTGTTTGGGGGACTCCCATGACTGGGGATACACATTGTACACCAGTCTTGAGTGGATGAAAGGGCCAAGTTCACAGCGCAGAACGGTAAGTCTCTCAAGCTTTGGAGGCTGAGGACCTCATGGAAGGATGTCCTAGAGTTGGAGAAAGGGAATGTAACTCAACCAAGCTCCAATTGTGAAATTAATTAACAAATTTGAACTGCTGAATACAAGCTCTGAACAGATAAATCTGGAGCAAGCGCAGAAGGAACCTGGAGGTTTCTCCCAGGCAGAGAGGAGGTAGAGATGACAAAAAAAAAAGAAAGAAAAAGAAAATTTGGAGTTGCTAAATTCAGCACATTGGAAAAAGGCTGTGTCCCAAAGAAAGGGGTACATAGAACCAGGTACCAATTCTGGCTATTGATTGGCAAACCTGGGGGCCTGGGGTCTGACTCTAAAAAGGACTTTTTTTTCTGTTTCTTTTTCTTTTTTATTGTTAAACTATCCAGTAAATAAAGCTGGAGGTATTCTCAGGTTTCAGCACTGCCCCAGGAAAGGATGAAGTTAAGGTTTGTCTAAGAGACAAAGCAATTAGTCAAGTGAAGGAGATAATTCCCTAAAGGGCATATCATCCCCCAAGAAAAGGGAGGCAAGGCCCAGCACAAATGACAGCTCTCATTTAGGGAATTGAAACCCCAGGGCCTGGAAAATAGAAACAGTTTAGGCCCACCTTGTCCCTTAGCCTCTTTTAATTTCAGTCTGCTGAACATTAAAGGCAATGCACTGCTTTACACTGGTGGGTAGCTGTGGGCTGACAAATTTCACCTGCTGGGCAGGGTAGGAAAAACACAGAATAAAGAGGCCACACAGGAAAGCCTGGTACCTGCTGGGTTTCATCCTCAGGGAAACTTCACATTGATTTTATCTTCATCCTGAGACCTGGGACTGTCTTATCTGGGAAAATCTGATTGGAGTCAATCCTATCTGTCAAGGCAAGAACCAGTAAAACAAGAGCATGAAAAATTCTGATCAGTTAAACAGATCCTATGCTAAATGTCTAAGTAACTTGAAATGAATGCAAAAGAACAGGTAGAGAGCAAAGCCAACCAAAAAGAGGACCCTAGATAAAACAGAGAAAACAACTTCCAGAATAAAATAATCAAGAAAACCAGATGCTTAGATACCAGCAAAAACTCACAAGTCATCATAGGAAGATAGATATAGCCTAGGCAAAGGAATAAACTAACACTTCAAATGAGATACAGGAGTTGAAGCAACTAATTAAAGACATTCAAACAAATCTTCTAAATCAAATAAATGAATTGAAGGAAGATATGACAAAAGAGATGGAGGATATGAGGAAGACATTGGGTGACCAGGAAAAAAAAAAAAACCTTCAAAACTTGAGAAAATAAGTGGAAGAACTTATGGGAATGAAAGCCACATAGAAGAGATGAAAAACACAATGGGGACATACAACAGCAAATCTGAAGAGGTAGAAGAAAGAATTAGTGAGCTAGAGGACAGAACATCTGAAATCCTATCCACAAAAGAACAGATACAGAAAGGAATGGAAAAGTATAAACAGGGCCTCAGAGAATTGAATGACAACATGAAGCACATGAATATATGTATTATGTGTGTCCCAGAAGGAGAAGAGAAAGGCAAAGGGACAGAAAGAATAATTTCTCAACTCCTATGAAAGACATAAAATTACAGGTCCAAAAAGCATAGCCTACCCCAAACAGCATATATCTAAATAGACCTACTTGAAGACACTTACTAATCAGATTGTTAAATGCCAAAGACAAAGAGAAAATTCTGAAAGCAGCAAGAGAAAAGTGACCTGCCACATACAAGGAAAGCTTGATAAAACTATGTGCAGATTTCTCATCAGAAACCATGAAGGCAAGAAGGCAGTAGTATGATATATCTAAGATACTGTTTTAGACTGCTAATGCTTTAGAGTGCATTATACCAGTAATGGGTTGGCTTTTAAAAGAGGATTTATTAAGTTACAAGTTTACAGTTCTGAGGCCATAGACGTGTGCAAACAAAGGTATCCAGAGAAAAATACCTTGATTCAAGAAAGGCCAATGCTCTCCGGAACACCTCTGTCAGCTGAGAAGGCATGTGGCTGGAATGTGTGGTCCTGTGGCTTCTAGTTTCAAGCAAATTCCCTGGGGGCATTTTCTTTCTGCATTTCCAAACATCTCTGTCTGTGTTGGCTCTGAAGCAACTGTCTAACTTCTGTCAGTGCTTTCAGCTCCTGGTATGTCCTGGGGCTTCTGCATTTCCAAATGTCTGTATCCGCATTTGGGTCTAAGGTTTCTCCAAAACATTTCCTCTTTTAAAGAACTCCAATAAACCAATAAAGACCAACCTTAAATGGACAAGGTCACATTTCCATCTAATCAAAAGATCACACCCACAATTGGGTGGGCCACATCACCAAGGAAATAATCTAATCAAGGGTCACACCCACAGTTGGCTATATCACATTTCCATGGAAACAATCTAACCAAAAACTCCTATCCTAACAATAGGTCTGACCCCACAAAATTGGATAAGGAAAAGCACATGTCTTTTCTGGGGTACATAGACCTTCAAACCAGACTTGCCAAACAAGAATTCTCTATCAAGTAAAAATGTCCTTCAAAAATGAGGGAGAGCATGAAATATTTTCAGACAAACAGACACTGAGAAAGTCTGTGAACAAGAGACCCTGCTATACAAGAAATACTAAAGGGATTACTATAGGCAGATGAGAAAATACTGGAGAGAGAGATTTGGAGAAGAGTGTAGAAATGAAGATACCAGTAAGAGTTAAAAGAGAGCACAATATTGTATGTATAATGAAGAAAGCCGAATGTAAGTATGGTTGAATGAGGAAGGCTAAGGGCATGTATGAAAACAGAAGGAAAGATAAGAGATAAAAACTGGGACTGTATAACTTAGTGAAACCAGAGTGGGCTATGATGGTGATTAAATGTACAAATATATGAAAGTTTTACATGTAGGAGAACAAATGAATGTCAACATTGCAAGGTGTTGAAAATGGGATGGTATAAGGAAAAGTAAAATTGATGCAATAGTTGATCATATTCAGTTAACTTTTCCTTGTATTCTGATTTACCCTATTTTCTGATTTTCAACTCCTTTAACAGTTGCCTTATGGGGTAGTACTGACTTTCAGAGCTGCAGAACTCTAATTCTGAATCTCAGGTGTCACTCAGATGTCTAAAGATCCAGGGAATAACCAGGTCACACACAATTCAGAAATAGATGTAACTACTGTAGGAGCTTACAATCTAGGAACCTTTATAATAAGCCTTATTGAACATTCTGTACTCCTCAATAGTTCTGTAGTTAACAGTGAGCCGGACTGGACAATGATGGTGGTTAAATGTACAAATATAAGAAAAATTTTACATAGGGTCTATAGTTAACAGTAACATTGTAATATGCTTCAATCAATTGTAACAGAGCCAACATACCAAAGCTAAATGTCAATAAAAGGGAGATATAAAGGTGGAGTATGGGATTCTTGGTGGTGGTGCTGTTTCTCCTTTTTATTTCCTTATCCTTCATTTTTCCCTCATTTTCTTTCTTTGTGGAAGAAATGGAAATGTTCTCCTATAGATGGTAGTGGTGAATGTATACCTATGTGATTATACCAGAAACCATTGATCATTTACTTAGGATGGATTGCATGGTGTATAAATAAAAGTGTTTAAAAAATAAACAGAAAGAAATAAATGGAGGAGAAAATGTGGAGAGAGAGAGAGAGAGAGAGAGAGAGAGAGAGGGGGGGGATGTACCTATTCACTGTTGGCAGGGAAGTAGAATGGTACAGTCCCTCTAGAGGGCAATGTGTAAGATCCACAGGAGGCTAAGAGTAGGGATGGCATATGATGCTGCAACTCTGTTATTAAGTATATATTTGGAAGAATTGAAAGCAGGGACATGAGCAAACATTTGCACACTGGTTTTATGGTGATAGTATCCGTGATTTGCAATGGATAGAGGTGGCTTAGAGGTACAGCACCTGATGAATGGAAGGGTGAACTTTGGTGTAAACATACAATGGAATATTGAGCAGCTGCAAGAAGGGATGAAGTTGTGAGGTATGCAATTAAATAAATGAAACTTGAGGGCATTATGTTGACTGAAATAAACCAAAAATGAAAAGACAAATATTGTAAGGCCTTGCCAATATAGACTAATTATAATGTGCAAGCTCTGAGAATTGAATTTGAGAGCATAGGTTCCCCGGTGGTAGAATATGGACAGAGATTGGGCAGCTGACAATTAAGGAGTACAGAATGTTCAGTACGGCTTATTGTAAAAGTCCCTAGATGGTAAACTCTTATAGAAGTTATATCTCATCCTGAGTTGTAACTGCTATTTCTAAATTCTGAGATGCTAGCTTCTTTGTGTATAATCTGGTCATTCTCTGGATGTTTGGGCATCTGTGTGAAACCTGAGACTCCAAGTTATAGTTCTGCAGCTCTGAAAGTCAGCATTATTCCATACAGCAACTAGTAAAGAAGCTGAAAAAGAGATCAAACTTCAATAAGAGTTATGAATGGTGCTGAACTAGTTAAGACTAAGGTAAATCAGAATACAGGGTAAAGTATGATATTAACTATATTTAAAAACTTTTAACTTCTGTGTCAGATCAAATGAAGATATGTTTATTTGGTACAAAATTTATATTTTATGCAGCATACTATCTAATTTAACCTGCATGGTCAGTTTATTGAAACAACTTAATTACATAGAACATTAATAGGGAATAGGTCTTATTATTTTGTACAAGTTAAGGTAATACCTCAAAACATTCAAAATAATGTGGGCAGAAAATGAAAAAGTATTTGAAAACTCCCCTTGAGGGACAGGGGGAAATGTGGAGCTATTAAACTTCCCCACCTGGGGAATTCCTGATAGTTTTGCAAGCATTAAAGACTAAACTTTAATAATCTAAGGCCTTGATCTGGGGGCTTGCCTTTATGAAACTTATTCCTGCAAAAGAGAAGTTAAGCATAGTTATGATTTTGCCTTAGTCAACCCAAGAGAACCTCTTTTGTTGCTCAGATGTGGCCTCACTCTCTCTAAACCAACTCTGCAAATTAACTACCCCTCCACCCTATGTGGGACATGATTCCCAGGGGTGTAAATCTCCCTGGCAATATGGGACTTGACTGCCAGGGATGAGCCTGGTCCTGGCATCATGGGAGTGAAAAAGCCTTCTTGACCAAAGGAGGGAAAAGAAATGAAACAAAATAAAGTTTCAGTGGCTGAGAGATTTCAAATAGAGTGAGAGGTCATTTTGGAGGGTATTCTTATGCATTATATATATATTCTTTTTTACTTTCTAGTATATTAGAAGAGTTTAAAGGAAATACCTGAAACTGTTGAACTGTCATCCAGTAGTCTTTATTTTTGATGATGATTGTATAACTATTTCTCTTTTATGGTGTGATCCTATGGTTGTGAAAATTTTGTGACTGATACTTTCTTTATCAGTATATGGACAGATGACTAAGAAAACATAGATTAAAAAATAAATAAATAATGTGGGGGATAGGGGATATGGGATATTTTTGTGTTATTTTTTATTTTTTACTTTTGGAGTAACGGAAATGTACTAAAATTGATTGTGGTAATGAATGCACAACTATATGATGATACTATGATCTATTGATTGTATACTTTGGACAATTATATGGCTGTGAATGTATTTCAATAAAATTGCTTTAAAAATAGAAGTTTTCAATTAATTATTCAGTCTGTATTTTCTGCAATGACAGAGTTGGGAAATTAAATGGCAAATACCTAAAATGGTAGACCAACGGTATATGACGATGCAGTAGATAGCTACATATGGAATGAGAGATGCATACTTTATTTTCACTGAAACAGCATTTTAAAATAAAACTCAGTTCCATCAGTCCTGAATGTTTGGTCCTGGGGTTAAAATTGATTATTTAAATATCATGATTCTAAAACTTGTATTTTTATCTAAAAGTTATATGGGACAAGGGTGAACAGGCTTAAATGAATGTATATTCCTAAATATTGTCCTAAGTTATCAGTCTTAGTTTTTTTTTTACTTTAAAATCCAATATAGGGCGGGCCACAGTAGCTCAACAGGTGGAGTTCTTGCCTGCCATACCGGAGACCCAGGTTCGATTCCTGGTGCCTGCCACGCAAAAAAAAAAAGTTTATCTTTCCAAGTTCGGTTCTTAAGTGCTAAGGAGAAAGAAGAAAAGAAAATGAGGCAACAGAATGAGATCACATGACAATTTCTTTTACACTATAAAGCCCTTCTAGACTAACTGGGCACCTAAATATATAATAACATGATCACTAAAATCTTTATTAAAATGGAATGGCATTCTCTTATTCTGAAAAATGGAATACTACCAAACTTCAACTCTACCTGCTGCACTGATCAGAGAAACCATTTATAGGATGCAATGAAACAAGAATCTCTTTAAAAATACATGAAGGGCAAATGTGTTTTCTTTATGAGCTGGACAAATTTGATACACATTGTAATTTCTTTAGCTTGACAAATTTGATACAATTGTAATTTATTTCTGTTGTAGCTTCCAGGCTTCCATTGATCTCGTGGTGTGGAAGGACTGTTACATTATGGGGAGACTGTTACAAGCAGCTACATGACAGCATTAATTAAGCTGTGCTTTGGAAAAATGAAAGCAAGTGAAATGCATATTTGCCATCCTGCCAATAAAATTTAAGTACAGCATTGTGCAAGGATTCCTGGCATATTAATCAATTCAATTGTATTTCTTTTTTTGTTCTTTCCTTTTTCCTTACTTTCTTCTTTCCCACTTCCTCCCCTCTCTCCTTCCCTCCTGACCTCCCTGCCTTCCTGCTGTGCAGTCTTCTAGTGTTTCTTCTGTCTTCTGCTTTAGTGATGTCATTTACATTGGTCAAACAAAGGAGAGTTAGAAGGATATTAGATATTAGATATAGATGAGCTATAACCTTTCATTCACAGAGTAGTTTAAAGAAAGCACGTACAATAAAATTGAGTCAAGAGCCATTGGGGCCTATGAACTCCCCTAAATAATTTGTCTTTGTTCTACATGTCTGGTACTTTGTGTTTTGTTGGAAGGACGGAAGCCGTTCTTCCCATATTGCACTATTACTGTAAAAAAGGATCATTTAATCACTATTTTGAGGAAGGTGACCCTTCTTTCCATGCTTGCTTAAGTACCCTTCTTCCTTTTTTTATTATTATTATTACAAATGAGCTTTAGCTTCACTTGCCATGCTGCCTTCATTTAAGAATATCTCTAACACTCATTTTTATTTTTAAAATAAAACTGTTTTTTTTTAAATAAAACTGAGCAGAGGCACTCTCAGACCTGCACATGTGCACAGGTCATTAGCTCTGGGAACGTCAGTTGATGGCAGTCCTAGAACTGCACATGCACACAGCCCTCACTCACACTTCCCAGCTCCAAGAAAGCACTGACTTGCACAGCTGGGTCACATCTGTCCCCAGCAAACAAAGGCATAACACCTACCTGCTGCCACAGTTCTACACAAACACACAAAGGGCCCTGTACCCTAGACCAGTGTGTACCAGGTTTCTGCCCCCAGCACAGCGCACCTGCACAGGTATATCCTCCCTGGCTGCTGGGCACCCACATACACAAGCACCAGCAATACATCCCCAACCTGTGCCTATACCTGCCCTGAAACAAATCGGTGCACGGTTGTGCCCTGCCCCACACCCTGCTCCCTGCTGCACATCCATCCTGCAAACACAAGGCCTTAGACTTAGAAATCAACTCCCAAAGTCAATCAACGAAGATATTTACATGCAATGAAAAACCAGAAGGTCACTAAGCATATCACAATGCAGACAGATATAGCCCTGACTAACGACCAAATTAAAACACCAGAGGAGACACAGATGATGGAACAACTAATCAAAGATGTTCATATAATTCTACTTAATGAAATAAGTGGGATGGCAAATGACATAAAGGAGATCAAGAAGACAGTAATAGAGCATAAAGAGGAATTTGAAAGAATACATAGAAAAATAGTGGATATCACACAGATTAAAGACTCTGTTAACCAAATAAAAAACATACTAGAGGCACACAACACCAGATTTGAAGAGACAGAAGAAAGAATAAGTGATATAAAGGACAGGATAGCTGACTTCAAAGACTCAAAACAGCAAATGACAAAAAAAGATGGAAAATTTTGTATTGGCTCTCAGGGAAATGATAGACAAAATAAAGTGCACAAATATAAGAGTCATTGGTGTCCCAGAAAGAGAAGAGAGGAGAAAAGGCCTAGGAAGAGTAGTTGAGGATATACGGGGGGGAATTCCTCAACCCTTATAAAGGACATAAATATACAAGTCAAAGAAGCCCAATGAACTCCAAACAGAATAAATCTAAATAGATCTTCCCCAAGGCACATACTACTCAGTCTAGTGGCAAGAGAAAAACAATCTACTACATACAAAGGAAACCACATATGCCTGAGTTCAGACTACTCAACTGGCACCATGGAGGCAAGAAGGCAGTGGTATGATATATTTAAGATCCTCAAAGAGAAAGACTCCCAGTCAAGAATTCCACCCAAATTGTCCTTCATAACTGAGGGAGAGATTAAAGTTTTCACAAACAAGTCCTGAATGAATTTGTCAACAAGAGACCAACCCTACAAGAAATACTAAAAGGAGTTCTGCCAGCTGAAAATAAAACAGAGAAGAGAGGGAGGTCTGGAAGTGGGCACAGAATTGAAGAGTACCAGTAAGGGTAATAAGAGAAAGTATAAAAAGAGAAAGAGGGAAAAGAATATATAGATCTGACAAATAAAATAAAAAGGTAAGGTGGTGGATTCAAGAAATATCTTTTCAGTAATAACTTTGAATGTTAATGGACTACATTTGCCAAGTAAAAGATTCAGATTGGCAGAATGGATTAAGAAATATAATCCAGCTATATGCTTCTTACAAGAGACTCATTTTAGACACAAGGATACAAATAGACTGAAAGTGAAAGGATGGAAAAAGATTTTCCACCCAAATTATAACCAGAAGAAAGCAGGAATTGTTATACTAATATTGGACAAAATAGACTTTAAATGTAAAAACATCATAAGAGACAAAGAAGGACACTATATACTAATTAAAGGGTCAATTCACCAAGAAGATATAACAGTCATAAATGTTTATGCTCCCAATCAAGGAGCTCCAAAGTACATGAGACAGACATTGGCAAAACTGAAGGGAACAATAGATGTTTCAACAATAAAAGCAGGAGACTTCAATACACCACTCTCCTCTATAGATAGAACGGGACCTAAGATCAACAAGGAAATAGAGATGTTAAATGACTTGATAAATGAATTAGTCCTAACAGACATTTATAGGTCATTTGCACCCCAGAACACAAGGATATACATTCTTCTCTAGTCCACATGGAACATTCTCCAGGATAGATGATATGTTGGGGCACAAAACAAGTCTTTATAAATTTAAAAACACTGAAATTCCTCAAGCACTTTCTCTGATCACAATGGGGTGAAGCTGGATCTCAATAACCACCAAAGAATGAGAACATTCACAAATTTATTGAGATTAAATAGCACACTTTTAAACAACCAGTGTGTCAAAGAAGAAATTGCTATAGAAATCAGTAGCTATCTGGAGATGAATGAAAATGAGAATACAACATATCAGAACTTATGGGATGTAGCAAAGGCTGTCCTGAGAGGGAAATTTATTGCCGCAAATGCCGATATTAAAAAACAAGAGGCGGGCCGTGGTGGCTCAGTGGCAGAGTTTTCACCTGCCATGCCAGAGACCCGGGTTTGATTCCTGGTGTCTGCCCATGCAAAAAAAAAAAAAAAGCAAGAGCAAAGATTGAGGACTTAACAGCACACCTGGAGGAACTTGAGAAAGAACTAACCCCAAAGCAAATAGAAGAAGAGAAATTACAAAGATTAAAACAAATATAAATGAATGGGAGAACAAAAGAATAATAGAAAGAATCAATAAAACCAAAAATTGATTCTTTGAGAAAACAATAAAATTGATGGCCACTTGCAAGGAAAATAAAAAAAAATAGCAGAAGACACTACAAAGTACCAAAAGCTGCTTTAGTTTCCCGGCCACTAAAACAAATACCATGAAATGGATTGGCTTAAAAAATGGGAATTTATTGGTTCATGGTTTCAGAGCCTGAAAGGCCTGCTTCCTCCTCCTGGTGTTGGCTGGCCAGCAATCTTTGGGATTCCTTGTGCTTTCTGTTACATGGCAATGCACATGTTGATGCCCTCTCCTTTCTCTTCTGGGTTCTGCTGGCTTCCAGCTTTGGGCTGCTTCCTGTGGCTTCCTCTCTCTGTGACTAACTTCCTTTGCTTATAAGGAATTCAGCCATATTGGCTTATGTCCCACCTTCATCCAGTTTGGGCACACCAAAACCTGTAACATTTTTATAGGTCCTACTTAGAAATGAGCTCACACCCACAGGACCAAAGGAGGTTGGGATCTGAGCTTTCATGGGGGACATGATTCAATCCCCAGCAGTGTGTACGCGCGTATGTGTGTAAATGATAAGCTTTCTTTTCCTAGGTGCAAAAAGAGAAAGTGACACCCCCTCACTTTCCCTTTTCTTAGAGAAGTCTTGAGAAAACATAATTTTAAATCCTTTCCCTCTCCCTTGAGATGTATATAAACTTTTGTATACAACTCACTGCTGCTCATTCTCTAGCTCTCATTCAAATGTAATTTCCTACAGGGAATGTAAGAATTCCTTGACAGCAATTCTAAAATAGAATATATGCATTCTACTTTATGTTTATCTATTTTTTATTTCATATAGACATCCTCTCATAATACCCTGTTCTTTTATTTCACAAAACAAAACACATAGGATTATAAAAGAAACTAATTATATAGAAATAATGCCACTATGCTATTTAAAATTAATTTTGGTGTAGAAATATACATATGCTTTTTCATTAGAAGATTGAATAAGATCTCACTGTGGGTCTAATGTCACCAGATTTTCTCAGTTAGTGATGGGAATAAATGATAGCTTGAGATATTTATAACAACTTTAACATCATATGAAATTATCTGTAATTTCTATTGAAGAAAAATTCTCAGGTAGTACTGATATTACTGCATTTTATTCATAATCAAAGCAAATGCTAAATTCCAGTGAGATGCTAGTGAAAATAACAGCCTACTTGTGTCCATCAAATTTCATAGTCTCCAGAAATTTTATCCATAGATACTTGGGAGTCCACGGACCCCCAGGTAAATGAGCCCAAATCACTCATGTATGCATAAGAAACACTTTTTACATTTGGATAATTTGTAAATGGAAATGTAGGTGGATACGGGAGGCTTGAAATCCAGCTCTTCCAACTCCCACTCCAGCTCTGAGAGGCCACAGCACTGTCTCCAAAGTAAGTAAAACAGCAGCTATGAGAGCACATGCACATGCAAACTCTGGCAGACGGCAGCAGGACGGCTATTTTGCTCTAATAGTGAATCATCAGGTCCTCAAAATCATCTATGATTTCAAGTATTAAATTTCAAATTAAGAATCAAAACACCTGTACCAAGCATCACCCTGTTACACTCCATCCGGTAGTTTTTATTCTCCTCATTGAATCACTTATCATTAACTGAAAATATTGTAGTCCCTCCAAAATATATTTCTTTTGTTTTTGTTAACTTGTTTACTGTCTGCACTAATAGACTGTAGGCTTCCTAAAAGCAGGAACTTTTGTAACCGATAAATTAGGCTTTAAGGGATGATTGTGATTCCTGAATCATTATATAGATAATTGCTTTTTACTTTCTGGTATATTGGAGTAGACAGAGGGAAATAACTGCAATCTCTGAAATGTAATCCAACTGCCCTGATCTCTGATAATGATTGGATAGCCTTTATTTCATGCCCTTACGACTGACCCTCACTTGTACCATTTATATCCAGTTTTTCAAACCAGGTAGAATTACCCCATAATGCTGACATTATGACAGCCTCTAATGCTTATTAAAGAAGGGTCAGCCCAAAACGCACCCACCCTAATTCCAAAGTTATCTTGATAAATGAAGTTGGATTCACAGTAGCTTAAACTTTAACCTATAAGTAACCGAAACCTCAATATAATACTGAAAATCATGCCATCATCATATTAAGGCTGCCATTTTCTTACTTATGTTCTGTGACTAGGCATGTAATCAATCTCTGCATGTTCAATAATTAGATCACTTCTAATCACATCATCTAGAGCCACTGTACTTATTAGCCTAAAACTTGCCCATCTTTTGATAGTACAGAACTATCAGAATTACTGCAGTTTGTGGAGACAGACTTTTAAGATGATAAGCCATTTGATCTTCTACTTCCTGCCTTGCAATGAACTCTTTCTCTCTTTGAAACCCTGGTGTCTCAGGAATTGGTCATTGGAGTGCATTGGGCAGAGAACCCACCACTTTTGATCAGTATCACTTTCCACGGCTTACAAACCATTGTACTAACAGTATTGCCTGGCACACAGTAGGTGCCAAATAGCTATTTGTAGAATGGAGGAATGAAGAAATAGATGAATTTACCAAAGTCTAAAATCCATTATATGGAAAACATTTTGTATTTACTTTAAAACTTTTTTAGAATTAAAAATAATATAAAAGGGCAAAATTAATGAGTAAACTTCATGTTTTCTTAACTGCTAGCTAAAAGAGTTCAAAGTCACAAATAAGCATAAAGCCTACTTATATGAAAATGTAGTAGTAGAATAATTATCCTTAATTTTAAAGGGTGAAAATTGTCTTTCAAACCATGACCATGATTATAACAAATTCCATGAAGAGGAGTTTCATAATCTGTTAATAATGTTTAATAGAATTTTTTTATTTCAATACTTAAATTTAGGAGATTATTTGCAGAGCATTTGGCTGATATTTGATCGGAAAAACAAACTTCCCATGTGTTAGAGTAAGTTTGCCCAGGAATAATTTAACTATATATTAATAGCAAGAATTCTCTAAGGGAGTCTTCAGATCTTCATGCAGGTAGGTGGAACATGTACTTTTTAAAATGAAAGGAGACATTAGGAAAGCAGGTAGGAGGAATGAGTGAAATGATGTAGGCAGAATCAAAAGCACAGCAGTGGGGAAGAGAGGGATTTGACCTTGGTGTGGGTTGTGAGGAGAAGGCAGTAAAAAGATGTTATGTGAATAAAAAAATAAGAGGTACATGGAAGAAAACTGATTTTTAACAGATCCTTTCCTGTAGGACTAGGAAAGATGCATGCACACACACACACACACGCTGAAATAGCACCGGGCCTTGTCTGCAGCTTGATGTGGGGTGATGTATATTCATGCATAGCAGGTATGAACAACTTGTCTGTCATTATAATTTAGGGCAATCAGTGCATGGACCTTTCTTTGCATGACAGGTACTTCATGAAATGTAAAATTATTTGAGTAAAACTAAAATTATGTTATAGAATAACCTCTATTTCTTCTATTATTTCTTATTCAAAGCCTGTCTTAATTCTAATGAGAATCACTAGGCAGGTTAAAAGGATAGACATTGAAATGAGATAATTTTGGTTTCCTGTTCTAGCTTCCCACTTAACTGTGTAATGCTCTGCAAGTACTTAACTTTATATCTTCATTCAGTTAGGATAAAATGAGTCAATGCATGAACAGTCCTTACCACTATGCCTAGTACATAGTTTGTAAATCTCCAATAAACAGTGGATACCATGATTGCTTTATTGCCATCACTATTGTTTTTACTATTATTAAGCGTCAAATCAAAATCTATTTAGTTAGCTTTATTTGAAGTTTATTTATATTAAAGAATATTTGGAATAATTCCATCAACTTTTGTTCATGTATTAGGAAATTACTATCCTATGTAACTTTCATTTCATATTCAAATTTATATCAGAATGATTAAATTTATTTGTTTACTCAAAAGGTATTCATTAATTTGGATAAATTCAAATTAGTTTATTAAAAATACAGCAACAGAGAGACTATTCTAAAGAAATCTAAAGAAATAAATATACAAAAATATATAATGCTAAAATATAACACCAAAACAATTGATCCCATTTGAATAAAATTACCTGCTTCTCAGAAGAATATGAAAGAAAAAGAAAATCTCCCAATTGACAAATTCACTCTGATCTATATTGGGATGCATATGAGTATGTACATAATATGAGTAATTACTTTTACCTAAAGATTCTCTATAAGGGGTTTTAAACTGCCAAATAATTGCTCCAACTGAACCTATGCACTGCTTGTGGCAATTGCAGCAGAAGTATAGTTGGTATGTTTAGCATAATCTATTCGTATGACTTATTTGTTTGCTTATTTCCCAAAGAACAAACTCGTTAGGTTGAAACCAAAGTACAATTTCTACTATTTAATTGAATATGTGGATTTTTTTTTCTACGAGATTCTAAAATCAACCAGTTGAAGAATTTAAGGATAATAAAAGGAGAAGGGTGTTCCCAAAATAGTATCAGAACTATAAGATGATTTTCACTGGATGCCATATGTGGGCAGAAAAAAAATATTGAGCAAACACATAAAATGTATAAAAGCAAATATGCTGTAGAAGAAAGCTACAGAAAAAAAGTATAAAATGTTTATTGACCCGATTAAGGTATGACACTGCTCTAGTGTTTGTATGGGGGGAAAAAAAGGTTGCTTTAAGAGTTTAGTTTATTTAAAATGAATTTTAAAAAAAGGAAAATGGGGTTTTGAAGTCACCCTGTGGAAATGCATGCTTACATACATACCTAAAGATATATGCTAAAATGTTCATAATGCTGAATGAATATGCTGCATGAATAAATAAATTATAGTTTATTTTATGATGGAATATTATTCAGGGCTGAGAATATTGAAAACTACCAATATTCATAACGTGCAGATGAATCTTATGAAAATAACTAGAGTGAAATAATTCAGATTCAAAAAGTGTTTGTGCTGTGTGATCCCATGTATGTAAAGTTCAAAAACATGGGCATGCAAACATGGATTAAAAATCTAGGTGTTTGAATACGATACACTGTTACCCTGAGGTGGGGCTGTAGTAGCTGAGAGGGGGAACAAGGGACTTCTAGTTTATTAGTTATGTTTGTTTATGAGTTAGAACTAATTACAGAGATAAATTCACTTCGTGACAAGTCATTGAGCTATTAAGTTTGTGCACTTTTCTGTATGTGCATAATAAAGAATTGATTTAAAAATGACTACAGGCTTTAATACCTCCCACTGAAACACCCACCAGTGTAACATACATTATTGCCTCTGGAAAAGTGGAATGCTCAGGGTTTCTAAATTTATGCTTGGTCAGAGTAACCTGAACATATACTTAGTCACCTAACTAGAATTAGATGGCATCTTCAACAAAAATAACATCTGAAATTTACTCCTTTCTGAAGATTATATTTTAAATGAGTATATGCTTTCTCCATAGGAGCAATATCAGAGCAAAATCTATTAAATGTGTAAATGTTTTAGCCCAAGAGTTTTCATGAGTATGGTATTTCTGTCTCACTGAGTACCTTTTTTCGAAAAAATATTTTTGCAAGATAAAATTCATCAAATGATTTGTTTCATTTATATATTGACTTTGAATTATTTGCCAAATGTAGGTGCTGTGAAACTATAGAGCTTATTAATTTCAGTCCCTTCCTTTACAGAATAAAAATTTATCAAATCAAAAGAGATTTCTAAAAGTTGAGACATTCTCTAATGCAACTACAACATTAAATCTTAAAACACTGTGTAAGCTTTCATCATCTAATTTGTTCAGGTCCTCCCTCGAGTTTGTAGGGATAAAATTTAAACGTTTCATGTTTGCACATTTTACATTAAATAAATGTTTGATTCAATGAAACTCTCAAAAGCTAAGACTGTTTGATGTTCTATTTATTAAATATTATGATTTAAAACTTCCCTTGAATTTTAGCAAAATACAAACAAAATTTGGATTAATATACTAAAAAATTTTGAAACCATTGTAGAATGCTTAGATTGATTTACAAAGTGTTTTCAAGGATTCATTTATCTTTAAAATCAAATTGATTAAGGGTAGCTAATAGAGAAAACATGAGCTCCAAGATGAATTATTCTTTTGTATTCAACATCAGCTTTGCTACAAAAAAGTTACTTTCACTAGCTTATATAAAAATAGTTGTATATTTTAGCACTTTAATTTCTATTTTGATTAGTAGACTATTATAGCTAGCTCCTACACAATTATAAATTAGGTATTCACTACAATCAATTACAAACATACTGCTACTTAGATTTTCTCAATTAATAAGAACCTTGTTTGTCTTCCATAAAGTGCCTCCACAAAATTATATTCATAGTGACCTTAAGAAAAAACTAGTATCTTCAATTTTAAACTTTAATTGTTTCATTAATGGCATTTACAATAATGTCAGATACTTCATCTAATATATTTCCTAAGCCTTCTCTTAGATTCCATCAATTGGAAGAAGCCATCTCACATTTATTAGAATTAATCTTTTTGATGTTCTTTTTGAAGTATTCGTTATATAAGTACTTGTAAAATTCTTCATCTATTAATGAAACCAACACAATAGCACCTATTGCTTCACTTTCCATAGGTGCACAAGCAAACTTAGGATTGAAAGCAGCAATCATTGATTTAAATGAAATATCAGTCATCACAAAGAAAATTATAAAAGTACAAGCTGAAATGCCTGAGTTCTTAAAATAGTTTTTGAAGTAAATGATGAGGCTTTGCTGAGCAGATTCTGGTCTTCAGGTGTTCAGTGATATCATTATGGTTCTCATGACAGGTAAATATGAGCAAACATTTTGCATAATGTATGTGTTTATCACCAACTTTCTAGGGAAATAAAAGTTCAGTAGATACTTCATTGGACATTCATTCATTTTTGTTACTTCATGCTCCTTGCTGACAGAAGGGTTTACTGTCAAATAAAAAAAAGTGCCACTAAAACAAAACGAAACAAAACAAAAAAGATATGTAAATTAACAAATATTGAGAAAAATCACTCCAGCAAGAGCATCAGGATTTTTCTCTATATATGCACTAGAACAGGGCCACTCACACTTTAATCCCCACACATATCTCACATAAGATTCAAAACTGAGGTTTGCTCCATTTCCCATGGGCTCTATCAGTGGTGATCTAGTAACTTAGTTCCATCTCATGCAACTTAGTTGCAGGGACAGCAGGGCAAAGAATTCCCACTTTTCCCTACACTAGGAAGATATTGTTGTTTCTAGCCACTTCATTTTAGAGCACTGCATTTATGAGCTAGCACCCTGCATGCTGTTCTTAAAAGGGAGGTGACAGTTACCTAACCAAAAAGAGAGAGACAATTTATCTCTGATAAACTTTTAGATTTACCTAATTAATATGAGAAGTCTGTTCACTGTACATGCTTCTCAAGCCTCTAGATCAGACCCTGAATGAAGCTGGCAGTCCAAATTGGTGGTCTGCATAAAACATCCTGGTTTATTTTAATGCTGCTGCTACTACTACTACTACTACTACTACTACTACTACTACTACTACTACTATTTGGTTTAAAAATGAAACATCTGTAACAGACCCTGAAGTTCGTGGGGTCCTGGGACAATAGAAATCAAGTTAAGAACCCTTTAAGCTTTCTGTTGCTACACACATACCCTTTACCCTCTCTTAAAAAATGAAGCTCTCATGATAAGAAATTTTATAGACCAAAATGCAGCTCACATGTTATCACTTTTATTCAGCTGTTGTAGTTAATTGTTACTTTTTCACAGTTCTTCTCAATATGGAAGTAAAAGAAAAAAAGACATAAAAAAAAAAACAAACAGAAGAAGAAGGCGGGCAGTCCATGAAGAAGAATAAGCAATCATCTGCAAAGTGGACAATTCTAGGTGGATGGTAGGGTCATTGGAGGCTAGTGACATTATATTCTTTTTCTTCAATTAGCTATAGATTCCATGTGACTATAGTTTATTCAAATTGACAGCAAGTTAACATCCTTCTCTATTTTGGGGGTATGTATTAATTTACCATATGCTAAAACAAATAGCATAAAATGGACTGGCTTTAACAAGGGGAATTTATTGGTTCACGTTTTTGAGGCAAGGAGAAGTCCAAAATCAAGTAATCATCGAGGCAACACTTTCTCTGTGAAGACTGGCATTCTGGGGCTGGTTGCCAGCAATATTTGGTCCTTGGCTTTTCTGGCACACAGCAATGCACTAGCAGTGTCTTCTCCTTGCTCTTCCAGGTTCTATTGACTTCTAGATTATGGCTGCTCTCCATGGCTTCTATTTTCATATACAATTCCTTTGCATACAAGGACTTCAGTCATATTGGATTATGAACCGCCTTCATTCAATTTGGGTACTTTAATAACATTGTTATTAAAGGTCCAATTTGCAACTGTGTTTATATCCACAGGGCTGAGGGTAACAACATGATTCAATTCCCAACAGGGGATAATTCATTGATTCTTCCTTCTCCACTTGGAGTTGGCAGCTTTTGCTTTGATTGAACATTTTGGTATTCAATTCCACGGACATAAATTACTTGAGGAAATTCTACAGTATAGTCCTCAAAATATCTCTAGCACCTTTGTTTTGGGAGGAAAATATGAATACCCCATTGTCATCTTGCTTAACTTATGGTTAGTTAGATATATGGCAAGACATAATTATCTTTTAATAGAATAATAAACTCAACCATTAGATTGTACTTTTTCTCCCACTGATCTCAACAATTTTATTAGTAATGAAATTCATCTTACTTAACAGAGAAAAGTAAATCATTATGTTTTGGGATCAGTAAAATTACTCCTGTAGTGTTCCAAAATTGTACAAATTAATAAAAATCATAGTCATATGTTATTTTGTCTTTTATAGGAAGAAAAAAACCTAATTCTCTTTCTTCCCACCAAAGCAGATGTCTTCAAAATACAATAAGGTCATTTTCATGTTTTCAGATACTCACTGCTTAGAACTCTATTTCCTCAGCTTTTGAGTCTGGTCACTTCCCCTGGGAAGATTTAATTCAAGCAATTAAGTCAAAATGTATTTTGCATCTTCCTTTATTTTTCCAACTGATTTTCATTTCATGGTTGTCATTGTGACATGACTAAATTAAACTGTGAATAATTGAGCATTTTGCATTATAATAATGAAAATAATATTGACTGATTGACATAATAATTTGGTTTGTTCAATGCAATCCAGTTATTAAGATGGGAAAAAATCAAATCACAAATGTAGAGATATTTGGAGAGATACTGCCATTTTTTCCCAACATTCTAGAAAGCTGACCAGGGATAATGGGTTAGAAAGTGATTAGTCTTTAAATCCCATGTATTTTAAATAAAGTTTGCTTTTTTTGTTAAATAAAGTTTTAAACAGTCAACATGTAAATCACTAAATGTTTCTGTAGAATTTACTGGTGCAGTCATGTAGTAGGGATATACTGGAAAGCTTCAAGGGAATAAGTGGGCATAAGAGTCTTGGGTCATAGTTCTGATTATGCCATTAAGTTCCTCTATTACCTGGGTAAGTCACATCAAAACCTTGAGTCTCAAAAATAAAATGAGGGTTTGACTGTGATCTAAGCTAAATCTGAAGAAAGTCTTGGCCTCAGAGTATTCTCTCCACCCACAATAATTCCTCTTCACCTGGCTGTCTGCAACCTCCAGATCTTGGCTAAAATATAATTCCATTCCCTTCATCTGCTCCCACACTCCCAAATGTATTTCCATAGCATCCTGAAGTTACTTCCATCATAGAAATTACCAGTCCCTATTTCAATTGCCTTTTACTTATCTCTTGTCTTGAGGGAAGGATCCTGTTTCAATTACATTCTACCTCCAACATCTAGCATAGTGTTCAGTGCTAATAAAGACACAATAATAAATGGAATGTTATTTAATGAATGGAATATTAAAATCTGTATTTTTACAAGTTCTGTGTTAGAAATTAGTACCAACCACAATCTCAAGAAAAGTGTGAAGTCAGCTTGTACGAACTCTAAATGCCAAATTTCATTACTATGTATTATCATACCATGAAGTCAAACCAATAAATTCTGATAATTATGCTTTTTTGTTGTTTTTGTTGCTTACTGTTTTTGTCTGTTTGTTTTTATTGAATGTAGGTAGATGATGGTAACTGGATGACATCTTGTGACATATATATAGAATGAAAGGATGCTTTTTTGGAAAGTTTCAAATGAACACAAAATATATATTATTAAAAATGGCCTCAAGTTATCTTCAACTGAGAAGTTTAAATGCACATACACAATGTTTCCATATCGTGCCTGAAGAATAAACTAAATATATTAAACGTAGGCAGTGACATAGTTATTTGCTGAATTTTTCTTGCCTTCTGCACAATATTAAGATGACTAGAAGCATATATAAAAACAATATGGATGCAAAATAATTCTGTCTTTGTAGTGAAATTAAAAGTGCATAAGGCATTGACTATAACCATAAATGTATCAGTTGGGAAGAACATTGGGGAAATAGATGTGCTACGAACCTAAATAAATATTTTGTTCAATTCTATCCTAGTCCCTTTCTGTTTTAAGAAACATTCTTTTTTCAATGTTTAGAAGATGATACGGCACCATAATTCTTCATGCTTCATCATTCTTCAAGTGAATTCTTCATAGATCAAAGGTCAAATTCACTTGGTTTGTCCAGTGCTAAGAATGAAAAGCAAATTCTAAGAAAATAGTTTGGGTATGTTAAGTGCTTCAGAACCTGAGGCACATGCCAAAAGGAATTTCCTAACAAGATTTAAAGTTCAGAGAAAAGGGGTGGTACAATGCATAGAGTAACCTTAATCAAAACATCCCTAAGGACATCTTCCCTTCCTTAATGTGACAACTTAACCTGTAGTGTTGTCATAAAGAATTTCCTATTTCTTCAGAAGAAAACAACCAAAATAATATCTTTCTTAGAAGCTGTGCTTAATCTACATCTGCTTTTGTGGGTTTTATTAACTATATAATTATAATTTATTCAATTTGAAAAAGTTCGTGTTATCATAAGGTGTGAGTAATTATTGATTGTCCATATATGATCTGAACATATAGGGACTTGCCATACAATAATACTGAAGCTGCAGAACTGTGTTATGACAAGATCTTTTAGCAGTGTCCATGATTAAACTATCTTAAATTATAGAGGTTATTATTCTAGTAGTATGTGTAGTAAAAGTCTTAGAACTAATGTGGATTAAACCTAATGATACAACGTAAAGTTATTAATTGATATGTATATATTCTTGATATTTAATAAAAAAAAAACACAAATAGAAGCAAAAGACAACTCTTGACTACCCAAAAACATTATCTATCATAGATGAATATATTGAAGAAGGTTTAGATTTCTACTGAAAAATAAACATAATCACTTATATTAGAGAGGAACTACTGTATAGTAGAAGGAAAATAGATCTGGGAACCAATTCCTGGCTTTGAATGGGTGTTCCTCATTTTACTAGCTGTGTGACCTTGAACAAATTCGAAGAGTCTCCACTCTAACATATCTACCTGACAATAAGGATAAAACCAATCAATCAATATGAAGCAAAAGTCAATCTCTTTCCTTTCACGTGTAAAAGCACTGTTATTTAAAAGATATTAATGAGACATTAAACCAAAGAGTGTCATAGATTTTCAAGTTATAAATATTTTTAAAGCTCTATGATACCAACTGTATCCTTTCATGAATGATATAATACAGGCCCAGGATGGTTAATTAATATGGTCAAGGTCACAAGTTAATTTATGGTTGAAACAGAATTTAAATTATTTCTCTAAATTTACAGTACAATAACTTCTTCCCAGTTGCATCTCTTTAGAGTTTGCATTGTCTTTATAAAATTCTTGCACAAAGCTTCTTAATTAAGCAATTAGTCTACAAAACAACATTGCCTTGGACAAGGTGTAGCTATAATTCAGGTTGAAGTCAGTACAGTTTGAATTTTTATGCCACTGGTTTACCAAGCAATCAAATTAATCAGAATGTTTATTTGAGGCCATCTTTTTTCTTTCACACATAAATTTAAATGCTGGCTCTTATAAGGATTCATAAAGATTTGCAGTCTTGAGCTATTCATTTGTATGCATATATAACATAGTAATGACTAAGAAAATGAGAAGAGAATATATGGCACTCACGACAGAAATTATAAAATGTCAATGAATTGAAAATTGGCACATTAAGGACATTCTTTTAGGTGAGAAAGAAAAACATAAAACAGGAAACGTTATATAAGCATCCTACACATATTTTTCCTAAAATCCTAAAGGCCTCGACAGCTTTCCATCAACAACCCCTTGCCTAATCTAGATTTGAAATACCATTGTGAAATCATTTACTTGAATATTGAATATTATGTGGGAAGGTGAAGGAGGCAGTCTTTTCATTTTTCATTCCACTTAGAGATAAATTCCCTTCAGGCCGATTTATAGTGCATACTAGATGAAACCTCCCCCCAAATTTGGAACAAAAATTAGAAGAATTTTCTCTATTGGTTAAAGCACAGGCAAAAAAGATTCCGTGGGATATTCCTTTGACCCAAGATTGCTTGTTTTATTACCTAGACCTCACTTCCATAAGTAAGACATCATTTTCTTGAAATGTAGCACTTTCTACTTTTCTATAAAAGTATAAATCATGAATCAAGTTAAACTATAGGCAGTCTGAAAACGATAATACTAGGCCAATCATAAGAGGAAAAAATGTTTGAAGAACAAATTACAAAATGGAGAATGTCCTCCACCATTCTATGTTTTGGGATTTAAAATGGAATTGAAAATACATGTTTTTTGATGGTGATTAAATTAAAATATAAATCCACTAGCATGATCAAAAATACATGTGGTGGGTGGGCCACGGTGGCTCACCAGGCAAGAATGCTTGCCTGCCATGCCAGAGGACCCAGGTTTGATTCCCGGTGCCTGCCCATGTGAAAAAATAAATACATGTGTTCTGTCAGAAAGTTGGGATAAATACAATAAAGAGTTCTTTAAGATACACCAGAAATACCAAAATTTTGAAATTTAACATTTGGAATTATAAATCGAATCTTAGTTAATGAGTCTTGTCATTTGTCATGTTACTTTGAACAGTTAGTTCTGCTCTGATCATGGAGATTTGGAAAATACTTTTTAATTCAACATTAATGTGTTTCCATTATAACAAAATACTTAAAAAAGTAATAGTGATTTTGAAGTTATATCTACTACTCACCAGGTTTTAAAAATACATTTATCTAACTTTAATCATCGAAATAGCCCTATGAGGTTGTTATCATTGGTTGTGTTTTCTATCTTGTTAGGGAAGTAAATGAAACTGATTTACAAGTAAAAAACTTGCATAAAAACTTAGATCTGTTATCTGGGTCCTAAGTTCACTCTTTCTATTCGACACTCTTAATGCTTCTATTACTTTGTTATGTATTAGAAATATTTAAAGAGGCCAGGTCTCCATTTTCTTCACTGTTGAAGATTAAATTATAAACACTACTGGAAATCACATTCCCAGGACAGAACAAGGTGAATTCCAAATTTTTGCAAATAAATTAGCAAGTATAATAGCTATACCAACAGTATGTGTAGTACCACTCAATATTCCTCCACCGTTCTTTCTTGACAGTTATTGAAATGGTTTTTAGTAAAATTGCAGCCTCTTAGAGTATAAAGATACATCAGGTCCACCCAATTCAATCTCCCTAGCAATTTGGGAATCTTCTCTTCAATCTCTTTCTGTCTTAGTTTACTCATCTGCAAAACAAGAATATAGTAACACTTACTTCAGAGGACTTTGTAACGACTGAGTTAATACATACAGGTTTAGAATAATTCTTCGTGTGTGGTGTGTAAGGTTACTTTTCTCCAGTTTGGAAATATGAATGGCTTCTCAAAGCTGGGATAAAATGTGAAGTAGTGCTGAGCAAGTAAAATTTAAAAGTAATTTGGCTTGTTGATGAACAAATAAGTTACAGAGATCCACTCTTAGCAATTCAAATATATTTCAATATTTTTTTTTACTGATGATTATTATTCTTTGTTCCAAGGTCTATGATGCAGAAATGTGGATTTTATGGCCCTTATCTTTCTAGAACCAAATAGCACCATGATTTGGCTAGTCATCAGAACTTGGGAAATAATTAATATTCCTGAAGATCTACACTTTATTAATGCTGCTATAAACCTGACTGATGTCAATAAAATAATAATTTTTTGTAATAGTATACTCTAAATATTGTAGGATTGAGATTTCAATATTCAAAAATGCCAAAGATAAATGATCAAAAATGAAAGCATCCTTAGTAAACTAAAACTAAAAAACTAAAAGATGCTAAAAACTAAAAACTAAAGGATGCTGAAATACAAAATTCCAGAAATGGATAAGCTTTTATAAAGGGGATTTACAAAGCTACAAGTTTATAATTCTAAGGCCATAAAAATATCCAAACTAAGGCACCCAGATAAAGATACTTTGACTCTGAAGAAAGGGCTGGATGGCATTGGGTTTCCCACATGGGAAGGCATGTGGCTGGACTGCTGGCCCTTTTTTAGCTTCTCTGACACAAATGGAATTTCTTCTCTTAGCTTCCACAGGTCTCTCCAGGTTCTTGCTTTTCAATACTGTGGGTCCTTCC
>PVIY010029079.1:0-32327 GCA_004026745.1 Myrmecophaga tridactyla
CTGCTGCAGAGGAATTTCAACTTTCTATTAATTTTTTTTTCTGTGCTGTATTGTGGGGTCACATTTCATTCTTTTTCCATGAGTATCCTGTTATTGCAGTACCATTTGCTGAAATTTTTGTTTGTTTTTTCTTTCTTCGTTTGCTTATTTATTTATTTTTGGGAAGTGCATGGGCCGGGAATTGAACTCGGGTCTCCCGCATGGCAGGCAAGAATTTATACCACTGAACTACCTTTGCACCCCACTCTATTAACTTTTGTTTTGCAAACTTCAGGGCTTCTCCCTCCCCCCCCCCCAACTAATAAAGATACATCCTCATTTTCCTTCCGAGAACACACCCAAAGAGGGAGAGAATATGAGTATTCAGAGCCTGAGGACTGAAAAGATGCAAGAACACCAACTGGTACTGACTCTAAAGATGAACTGGGAAGGTCAAATACTGCAAATACTGGTCTATAGACACAACTCTCTGTACAAAGCGCCCCCTGACTAGAACATGATTCTGGTCAACCCAAGACTAGTAATTGCTGGTAAATCATTAACCATGCAAGAGCAGAAGGACATGAGGCTGTCTGAAATACCTCTCTGTATTCATTCTTCCCAAGTTTCCTCTGAGAAGACAATTCAAGCTTATGTCCTCGGACCCAGATTTTGAGGGTACTCTACTGTTAAAAAAAAAAAAAAAAAAAAAAAAAAGGAAAGGGAATCACAAAGCAGAACTGGGACATTGGAGAGAACACAGTAAAAAGAGCAGCTTAAACATGTTTTGTTTAAAGGTCAAACTTTCGTGAAACGTGTCAATCACCTTTCACTGCCGAGACTCTATCCAACTATGACCCTTGCTTCACACTTGGAGTTCCACCAGAACCCAGAGCTTTCCTTCCTTGGGGGCTATAGCAGGAAAGGAAAAGAGGAACTGGAAACCAGAAGGCCAATAAATATAAGCAAGCTCCCTGAAATAGTAAATGTGACTATAAGGAAGTGAAACCAGCCTTCTTATAAAACTTAAACTAATTCTAGGAGCAACGCTACATGAGAAGTGACCAAAATATCTTGAGTAACAATAGAACTTTTGAAATAAATGTATAGATACCCAGGGTAATTATTTTGAGGGGCTCATATTTATCTGAATATGGCAGGATAGTAAAAGGAATCCTATCATTCATCTGAGTGTCAGAATTTTATTGTTTTAACTTACACAGGACTAAGAGATATCTTTGTACTAGGAATTGTTATAGGAGAGAGGAAAGAATAAGAAAAAAAAAACATAAAAGTGTATGGTAGTGGAGATGTGTAGAAAGGATAAAAGAAGAGCCAAAGATAAGAGTAGTAAAAAGAACAACAAATTCCTATCATAGAGAGATGAAAGCAATGAGTTAATTATGACTAAAAATCAGCTACTAAGCCAATACCCCCAAATGAAGTTTTCCTAAATAACTCCATCAGCCAGCCCTGTTGGCCCACAGGTGGGCTGAAGTAGGCTTGGGAATGGGCAGAAACAGACACTAAATTCTCCCATTTCCATTTAAACCCAAGAAGGTCATTATTACTCTATACAGGACAATGAAGCTTTATACATTCCTTGGTGTATTAGTCAGGGTTTTCCAGGGAAACAGAACTGACTATATATTTATTATAGGAATTGGTTCATGCAACTGTGGGGATTGACAAGTCAAATTCCATAGGGAAGGCCACAAGTTAGGAACTGCAATGAAGGTGTCAATGAATTCCCCAGGAGAAGCTGGCTGGTTGAAGTAGAGATAGAAACTCTTTCTGACTGCCGAAATTATCAGTTCACCCTTTAAGTCTTTCAACTGATTGAATGAGACTTCTCTCATTGCTGAAAGCAATTTCCTTTGTTGATTGTAGATATAACCAGGCATGGATGCAATCAACTGACTGATGATTTAAATCAGTTAACAATCAGGCTTGGGCTTTCGTGACCAAACAACTGGACACCATAACCTAGCCCAGTTGACACATGTACTTAATCATCACACTTGGCTACCAAACATTAGACAGAGAAACTTGATTAATGTCAATTTTTCCAAGAACCAGCTATTAAATTTGCTTTTCATTTAATTAGCAAATTAAAGAGCAAGCGTTATTAGTGCTTCCTGTATTTGGCAGGTATTCTCTAAAGTTGAGCAACACAACCTCAGTCCTTTTTAGGACCTACATATGACCTAATAATTGCATTCCTGGATATATACAGTATCTCCACCAAAAAACTATTGAACAGACAAGAACTGTTTCAATCAACTTCGACTCTGGAGTGTAGTGGAACACTTGCAGCATTGAGGGAAGAATTAGACAGAGGCTAGTAAAATGCTATAAATATCAGTGAATTTTTCACCCTCCATGCAGTCATAAAATCCCCATCCCCCAACTGCATGTCAAGCAGCAATAGGGACTGCACTCCTGTTCTGAATATAGCTTGTGAGTGCCAAGGTGTGCTATAAGGACTGGTTCTCCAAAAACTGAGGAGGTTGTCTGATTGTTGATCAGTGTTTTTGATTAGCTACCTCAGATCACTAGGGAGATGGACTGGAGGGTAACCATTGCTCCAACCTGCCTTATTAAACAGTGCAGAGGAGTCTTAAAGAGACAGTACATCTTTTGTAGTTCCTTTTTTCTTTTTTCTCTTTCAATTTCTCATTTAGTAGCAAAAATAGTTTGGAAAAGTCACTAATTGGTGGTTTCAGTCTTCAACAACAACAGAAAACATCTAGCAATCCCAGAGTAGTTAGAATTAGATTGTACAGATTCCAACAAAGAAATTGCAAAAATTCGCACACACAGAAAGAGCAAAGTATGGCTCATAACACAGGAAAAAAAGAATTTGCCCGAAACCATCCCTGATAAAGCTAATATATTAGAACTATTAGTTGAAGACTTTAAATCAACTATCTTAAATTTTTTCAATGAGCTAAAGGGATCTATACATGAAGAACTAACGAAAATTAGGAAAGTATCTGGGAAACAAAAAGAGGTAGACCCAAACAAATTTCAGAGCTGCAAAGGTCAGTAACTGAAATGAAAAACTCACTACAGAACCCTCCGCTATAGATAGAACAACCACACAGAGTATCAACAAGGAAATAAAGAACCCAAATAATGGGATGAACGAATTAGACCTAATAGACATATGTAGATCATTACATCCCAAAACACCAGGATATACATTCTTCTCTAGCACACATGGAACATTCTCCAAGATAGATCATATGCTGGAACACAAACTGAGTTCTTACCAATTTAATAAAAGATTGAAATTATCCAAAGCACTTTCTCTTATTTTAACAGAATAAAGCTGGAAATTAATAATCACTGAAAAAATCAGAGCTTTCACAAGTATATGGAGATTAAACAACAAGTATATGAAGATTAAAGAACACATTCTTTTGAAGAAATTGCTAGAGAAATCATCAAATATCTGGAGACAAATGACAATGAAAATATAACAAATCAAAATTTATGGGATGTGGCAGTAGTACTGAGAGGGAAATTTATTGCAATAAATGCATATATTAAAAAATAAGATTGAGCAAAACTTGAAGATTTAACTGCTCACCTGGAGAATTTAGAGAAAGAACAGCAAACTAACCCCAAACCAAATAAAAGAAGAGAAATAATAAAGATTAAAGCAGAAATAAACAAACTGGAGAACAATAAAACAATAGAAAAAAATCACAAAACCAAAAGTTGGATCTTTGAGAAAATGAATAAAATTGATGGACCCCTAGCTAGACTAACAAAGAAAAAATGAGAAAGGACACAAGTAATTAAAATCAGAAATGAGACGGAAGTCATTACCACAGATCATGAGGAAAGTAAAAAATCATAAAAGAATATTATGAACAACTATATGCAAACAAACTAGAAAACTTAAATAAAATGGACAAATTCCTAGAAACACATGAGTTACCTATACTGACTTGAGAAGAAATAGAAGATCTCAACAAAACCAATTACAAGGAAAGAGATTCAATCATCATCAAAAATATTCCCACAAAGAAAAGCCCAGAACCAGATGGCTTCATAGGTGGATTTTATCAAACATTCCAAAAAGAACTTACACCAACCCTGCACAAACTATTCCAAAAAATTAAGGAAAAGGAATGCAACCTAACTCATTGTATGAGGATAACATCACTCTAATACCAAAATTGGATAAAGATGCTACAAGAAAAGAAAACTGCAGACCAATCTCCCTATTGAACATAGATGCAAAAATTCTTAACAAAATACTAGCAAATCAAATCCAAAAACATATTAAAGAATTATACACCATGACCAAGTGGGATTTATATCAGGAATGCAAGGATGGTTCAACATAAGACAATCAATCAACATAATACAGCACATTAAAAAATCGAAAGGGAAAAAATCACATATCAATTGATGTTGAAAAAGCATTCGACAACATCCAGCATCCTTTCCTGATAAAAACACTTCAAAAGTTAGGAATTAGGGTGGGCTAGACTGGCTCAGCAGGCAGAATTCTCACCTGTTATGCCAGAGAGCCGGGTTCAATTCTCAGTGCCTGCCCATGCAAAAAAAAAAAAAAAAAAGTTAGGAATTAAAGGAAACTTTCTCAATATCATAAAGGGTATATATGGAAAACACTTAGCCAGCATCATACTTAACAATGAGAGACTTAAAGCAGTCCCCCTAAGATTGGAAATGAGAAAAGGATGCCCACTGTCACCACTATTATTCAACATTGTACTAGAAGTCCTAGCTGGAGTGACTGGACAGGAGAAAGAAATAAGGGGAAAACCCTATATTTGGAAAAGCCTGAGAAATCTGTGGCAAAGCTACATGAGCTAACAAACAAATTCAGCAAAGTGGTGGGCTACAAGATTAATATATAAAAAATCAGTAATGTTTCTATACCCAAGCAATGATGTATCTGAGGAGACAATTAAGGAAAAAAAAATCCATTCAAAATAATGACCAAAAGAATCAGGTACCTAGGAATAAGCTTAACCAGGATGTCAAGGACTTATACACAGAAAATTATAAGAAATTGCTAAAAGAAATAAAAAAACAACCTAAATAGATGGAAAGATTCGATGCTTATGGATAGGAAGGTTGAATGTTACTAAGATGTCATTTCTACCCAAACTGATCCACAGATTCAATGCAATACCAGTCAAAATCCCAACTTACTTTGAAGACTTGGAAAAGCTAGTTGTCAAAATTATATGGAAGGGAACGAAACCCTGAATAGTTAAAGGTATCCTAAAAAAAGAAAAGAAAAGTGGAAGGACTATCAATCACTTACTGACTTTAAAGCTTACTATAAAGCCACAGTGGTCAAAACAGCATGGTGCTGGCACAAAGATAGAAGTATCCACCAATGAAATAGAATCATGAGTGCAGAGATAGACCACCAAATTTATGGATATTTGATCTCTGATAAGGTCCCCAAATCCACTGAACTGGGACAGAACAGTCTTTTCAATAAAACGGGCATGGTAGAATTGGGTATCAATAGCCAAAAGAATGAAAGAAGACACCCCTACACTACCCCTTATATAAAAATTTATTTAAAATGGATGAAAGATCTAACTATAAGCAATAGTACTATAAAACTTCTAGAAGAAAATGTGGGGAAATATCTTCAAGACCTAGTAATAGGAGGTAGCTTCTTAAACTTTATACCTGAAGCACAAACAGCAAAAGAAAAAATAGATGGGAACTGCTTAAGAGCAAGAGCTTCTGTGCTTCAAAGTGAAAAAGGTGAAGAGGCAATCAGCTCAATGGGAAAAAACATTTGGAAACCACAAATATTTGGAAGCCAGTTCTTTGTCATTATGGACGAATGAAAGTGGCCTAAAACTGAGCATACTGCTAATTGTATAACCAAGTGACAATATTGTAAGACGTGGTTTCTTTATTTTAGACATTATCCATAATGCCCAATAGATGGAGGGAGTCGAAGGATACAATGACAGAGAAGTACAATGGCGAACAGTGAGTGATACATTTATATGACAAAATATGGAGCAGCTCAAAAAAAGGAGGGATTTTATCTACCGTATCAACAGACAGGTAAAACATATGGATTAAAAATAAATAACTAATAGCGGAACAAATGTTAAAATAAATTTAGTAGATTGAAATGCTAGTGATCAATGAAAGGGAGGGGAAAGGGATATGGTATGTATGAATTTTTTTTCTGTTTTTTTCATTTGTTTTCTGAATTGACACAAATGGTCTAAGAAATGATCATGATGATGACATACAACTATGTGATGATATTGTGAGTTATTGATTATATATCAAGAATGGAATGATCATATGGTAAAAATGTTTGTGTTTGTATGTTGTTATGTTTAATTAAAAACAACAACAACACACAAAAAGGAGGGATGTTGAGGGGCACACAATGAACTGAATAAACTTTGGGGACAATGTGCTGTGTCAAATGAGCTAGAAACCGAAGAACAAATATGCTAAGGTCTCTCTCAGAAAATACTTATAAAAAAATGGGAGCCTAGATTGTGGGCCCTTATAGCAGCCATATTTGTTTTAAACTCCAATTGAGGCTTGATCTCTTTTTTCATAATTTTAACTGTTATCTATATATAATGCTAACTTTCTATATATAGAAACCTCAAATATTTGTGGTTTCCAAATATTTTTTCCCATTGAACTGATTGCCTCTTCACCTTTTTCACTTTGAAGCACAAAAGCTCTTGCTCTTAGGAAGTTCCCATCTATACATCTGAAGCTGTGGATGTATTTCTGAATTCTGAGACCCTGAGCTGTATGTGTATCAGCTGGTATTTCCCTGGAACTCTGAGTAGCTCTGTGACACCTAGGTCCCAGAAATGGAGTGCTGCAGACCTGAAAGTTAGCATATATAGTTAGCATTATATAGAGAAAGTTAGCATTATATATAGATAACAGTTAAAATTATGAAAAAAGAGATCAAGCCTCAATTAGAGTTTAAAACAAAGTCAATCTGGCTGGGTCTAGGTAAATTAGAATTCAGGGTAAAAGATGATAATGTATATACTTTAGACCTTCAGCTATTGTAAGAGATCAAAGGCAGAGAGGTTTACTATGTCTGTAACCCAAATTTTCTGTAATCCATAATCTAAATCAACCTCTCTGGATAGCTCATTTAAACAATCCAAACTCCTAGAGTCCAAAACAGGGACAAGGCCTTGTAATTCTCTATAGCTGAATATAATACATCTCAGACTATGGTGGGCTGATAATTTAAAAATATTGGTAGAGGGCGGTGCAACGGTGGCTCCATGGCAGAATTCTCACCTACCATGCCAGAGACCAGGGCTCAATTCCCAGAGCCTGCCCGTGCCAAAGAAAAAAAAGGTGTTGATAGAAGTCCCTTCTCACCCACCCACCCTGTCCTTCAGAAGCCCCTGAACCCCATGGTTAGGCACTTATGCCTTCTCAAGGATCCTTAAGGAACTCCTGGGCTACTTGTGCCTTCCTGTCCACGCCTGAGCCTCATTATCAAGCTTAGCTGTTCCGGTTGTGGGCTGCCTGGGAAAGCAGGGCCTTGGGTTTCAGGGGAAAGACAAGTCAATGCAGCTCCGATGACGTGCAGAAGCAGAGCGTGAAATGCTTGGCCTGTCCTAAGAGGTAGAGGTGAAAGGGAACCGAAGGAGAGTGGGACTGGGGTGGACCACCTGTGTTTTAGGAAGGTCTGGAGGTAAGAGAGAGATCAGGGCTGAAACCATTACCCAGGTGACAGGTGCTGAGGTTCCAAGCCCAAGTAAGCAGTGGCCTTGGGAGATGGGGAGCAGAAGGGGTCAGAGGGACACATGTGAGACATTTTTCAGTAGAACACACAGGACTCAGTGGCTTAGGTATTGGCCCTGAAAGAGAGAGGAGTCCAAGATGTTGATGCAGAACTTTCTAATGACTCAGTTCCTTATATGCTACCTAAATTCATTCAATAAACATGTGTTGAGTGCTTACTTTGTGGCAGATACTGCAAGGTCTTGCCTAAAGTGTGTTTTCATTTTGCTTGGGGGTGGGAGGAAGGGGCAGGCAGGGCAGAGGACAATAAACTAATAAAACAAATGTAAAAGATTATTTCCATGGCAATACATGTTATGGAAAGATAAATCAGGCCAGGGGATCGTGTGATGAGGGAGGACATTTCTAAGGAGGTGACCGGAATGGAGGAAAGGGCCACCCAGGAGAAGAGCCAGGCCAAGTATATTCTAGGTAAGCAAAAGAGCCTCTGCAAAAAGCCCGAAGGTAGGAATGACATTGGCATATTTGAGAAGTGAAAGAAGGCAACTGAAGTGTGACAAAAATAGTTTTGCTGGAGCCATACCTCTTTAGAGTTTCATCTTTGGTTTCTAGGCATTACAGGCTCTTCCTGCTCCTCTTTTCTCTTTCTCTTCAGATCAGCGAACCTCAGACATCAAGAAGTGAGACCTATAGCCATGAGACCCCTGTGCTCAGGCCCATCTGGGGATTGGAGAGAGAGACTAGAACCAGTTCAGTTCTTCTGGAAACCAAGCAAGGAGGGGCTTGAGCTTTTTTCCAGAGCTGTGTTTCTTAACCATTTTAAGCCATGAACACCTTTAGAATCAAATATAATTTGATTCAATTTGATCATGGCTTAAAATTTTCCCCACTACGCAGTGGGAAAAATACATATACCTAAATTGACACACAATTTCAGGAGGTTTGATGACCCTTATGAAAGCACAGTATAGATCTCCTCCTAGGGGCTCTACTTAGGCAATCTTTTTTTCTTTTTTCTTTTTTTTTTTTTTAACATGGGCAGGCACCGGGAATTGAACCCGGGTCCTCTGGCATGGCAGGCAAGAATTCTTGCCTGCTGAGCCACCGTGGCCCACCCTTATGCAATCTTTTTTAAATTAGTCCATTTGCTCCAAGGCTGTAACCCTTCCACAAAAGAGAGCACCTATGGAAAAGCCACCTTATAAATAGCAAAGCAGCCTATAAATACAAGTTCTTATGACTACTCTATCTTCCAAGGAGATATAGCCCATATATGATAAAATGTAATTACACTATGCTGAAAACACATTTTCATAGTGTCTTTTACTTTGCAGCACATATTTCCACTTACACTATCTTATCCCACTAATATTTATGGCACAGAGGCAGGGAAGTCTTGCAACTGTTCTGTTTTACAGATGAGGAGACTGAGGAAGGGAAAGCTAAGCAGCACGCTGGCGGTAACAGGACCACTTGGCTGCAGCATGGGGACAGAAACCTGGCCTGGACACGCTCAGGTCCAGGCTCCCGGAGAAGCACAAGCTAAGACAGTGGCCATCTTGATTTTTCTTTCTTTTCCCTATCTGTTGCCTTTCCCCAGTGCCTGGAGAGACTGAATTTTTTTTTATAAGAGCTTTTAAAAGCTTAATATTTAAATTTATTTTACACTTAATCTTGTGAATTTTGAGTAAAAATTTAAAAGTTTTTATTATTTCAGTCCCTCTGACTGAAGATGACAAATGTTGAAGAAAATGTTTCCTATTTTCTTTTATCTGAACTCAAGGCCACAAAAGCACTAAGAAGAAAATTTGCTTCCCTGTATAAGGAGGCTCCCTGCAGAAAACTGCATGTGTGTAGTAACATATATAAAACATAAAATTACCCATTTTAGCCATTTTTAAGTGTACAATACAGTGATTTACCAAAAAAAAGTACTAGTTAGAATCCTTTGAGGATCTGAAGGGGAAAATATATATGTATATATGGAACTATTAAATTCTCCCATATGGGAATCCCAGGTACTCTCCCAACCATTGGAGACTCCCAAGAAAATAGGTCTTGCCTTAGATTTTGAGGCTTAGTTTTATGAAACTTATTTCTGTAGGGAAGAAGTTAAGACTACCCATAACGAGGCCTAAGAGTTGCTTCCAGGAAGCCTCTGTTGCTCAGATGTGGCCTCTCTCTCTCTCTAAGCCCAGCTCTGGCAACGAAAATCATTGCCCTCCCTGCTACATGGTACATGTCATTCAAGGGTAAAAATCTCCCTGACAACGTGAGGCATGACTCCCAGGGATGAGTCTGGCCCTGGAACCGTGGGATCCACAATGCTTTCCTGACCAAAAGTCGGAAAAGAAGTGTAATAAAATAAGGTATTCAGTGGCCAAGAAAGAGCAAACGGAGTCAAGAAGCTGTTCTGGAGGCTGCTCTTATGCAAACTTCAGTTAGATAGTGCTAATTGCCATGGTTTGCTCAACCCCAATCAACATCCATCCTGTTGACTCTTAAGAACACCTAAGGCTCAAACTGAGACTCCATAAAGGTTTCATGCACTAAGTTCGCCTTCTTGGAACATATAATTCCCAGAGGGTTCCTAAGTCAGATAAATCCTGAAACCCAGAGGGACCAGCCTCTCTTGGATTATCAATTAATTACATCCCCCTATCCTTTAGTGTGGACATGAAAAAATCTCAACATGGGAAAAGCAGAACAGGCATTCCCCAACAATCCCTATAGATTGCAAGAAGGATTAAAGGAGAAGGAGGAGGTATAACAGAGAAAATGGGATTTAACAAATGAGTATGACTGCTGAATCACTATACTGATATTTCTTCTAGCCTTCAGTGTTTTGGAGCAGCTAGAAGGGAAAATTCTGAGATGATGGAATGGTAACCCATGACAAACTCTGGGATCTGTTCTGTAACTACCTGTTGATGTGTGTTTTAAAAATTATTGCTTTTTTCTTTCTTTGTTTTGTATATATGTTATATTATACCCTTAAAAAGTTTTTTTAAAAAACTTACTACAAAGACTCAACAGTAGATTTGAACAGGCACATGAAAGGATGAGCAAACTTGAAGATAAGACTATTTAAATAATCCAGTTTGAGGAGCACAAGGAAAAAATAAATGAAGGAAAATGAACAGAGCCTGAAGGACCTGTGGGACACTATCAAATATACCAACATATACATCATTGGAGAACCAGAAGACAAGTGAGAGAAAAAGGGGCAGAAAAATATTTGAAGAAATAATGACCAAATAATTTCCCAAATCTGATGAAAGACATGAATATACACATCCAGGAAGCTCAATTAACTCCAAGCAGGGCCAAATCTATGAAATCTACAGTAAGACACATTATAATGAAGTTTTAAAAATCCAATGACAGAGAGAATTTTGAAAGATGCAAAAGAGAAGTGATTTCTCACAAACACCCCCAATAAGACTGACAAAAGATTTCTCATCAGAAACCATGGAGGCCAGAACACAGTACATGACATATTTAAAACCCTTAGAAAAAAAAACTGTCAACAAACAATTCTATATCCAGCAAAATTATCATTCAAAACTGAAGGAAATATTAAGATACTTTCCAATAAACAAAAGCTGAAAGAGTTCATCACCAGAAGACCTACCTTATAAAAAATCTGAAAGAGAGTCCTTTGGACTGAAATAAAAGGACACTAGAAGTAACTTAAGACCCTAAGAAGAAGTAAAGAACACTGGTAAAGGTAAGTACATAGGCATAATGGTATTGAGAAATTGTATTTGTGCCCTGTCAGCCTTCCTGGTCTAGATATACGTTTCCCTTCTAGGTAACCACCTCAATTAGCCCTGCCCTGGGGATAATCACAATTATGGCCTGCACCCCTTTAAGGTTTGAGATTATAAAGACCCCTGCTGCTCCTTCTCCTGAAGGTCCCCTGCTGCTTCCACCCTTTTGTCTTGCATAATTTACTAGCAGGGTAGGTGCTCCCATATGGTTTGGTTAAGAAGCTGCCCTCACCTTCTCCAAGTTGTCCTGCTGCTTCTGCTTTTCATACAACATAGTTTGAAACCTCCAATCCCTAGCATCCACGGGAAAACCCTACCCTTCACCTCAAGATCACAATAAAGGCAAGAGCCTGGGATCCATTTGTGCTCTTCCCCTCCACTCCTCCACGGATCCTAGCAGGAGCCTAGTTTAAGTAAAACAGGGTCCCTCTACTGCCTTCATTCTCTTCTTTTTTCCTCAAGGCTCTCTGATTTAATAAAACTGTTCTTTCATGTTGTTTTGGTTTGGTAAAGCTGCCGGAATGCAACATACCAGAAATGGGTTGGCTTTTACAATGGGATTAACATACAAGTTTACAATTCTAAGGCTGTGAAAATGTCCAAATTAAGGCCTCAACAGGACAATACCTTCTCCCTGAAGACTGGCTACTGGTGATCCTGGGCCCCTCTGTCAGAGAGCTAGGTATATAATTGCCTCTACTGGTCCTTCTCTCCTAGGTTTTATTGCTTTCAGCTTCTGGCTTAAGTGGCTTTCTCTTTCAGTTTCTTCAGGGAATTTTTCTCTAAACGTCTCTGGGGCTTTTTTCTGTCTCTATCCTCTCATAAAGGACTCCAGTAAGAAGATTAAGACCCACCTTAAAAAAGGTAGGTTCCCTCTCAATTGAAATAACCTAAACAAAAGGTCCCAGCCACAATAGGTCCAACCCCACAGAAGTGGATTAAAAGAATACAATCTTTTCTGGGGTACATAACAGCATCAAACCATCAGCCATGTATTCTCAATTGGCTGGCTATATGTGATTTCATCTCACCACTCAAAGAAACTTCACGACATCCAAAACAATAGGAAATACAAAATCCTGTATTATACTTTTTGTACAATCCTGTATTGTACTTTTGAATTGTAACTGCTTCCCCCCGCCTCAAAATGACTTAGTCAAATTTGTAATATAATAGTAAAATCTATGTCAATGGGCATACAATGTATAAAGAAGTAATCTGAGTCAACAATAAAATAAAGGGGGAGGGATGGAAATATATAGCAATAAAGAGCCTGTATACTACTGAAACTACATTAGCAGTAGTCAAACTAGGTGGCTATTACTTTATGATGTTCGTTGTAATTACAAAGGTCACCACTAAGAAAATAGCTAAAAAGTTTAGAGAAAATGAAAGAAGAAGGGACTTAAATGATATACTACAAAAAAAAATAAGTAAATACCAAAAAAGGAAGTAATTGAAGAATAAAGAAGATACAATACATACAGATTCCCAGACCATGCACCCCCCCAAAAAAAAACAAAAACAAAATCAGAACAATACATACAGAAAACAAATAGCTAAATGTCATAAATAAATCCCTCCTTCTCAGTTATTACTTTAAAGGTCAGTGGATTAAACTTCCATATTCAAAAGCAGAGATTGATGGGAGACCCAGGTTTGATTCCTGGCCTAAGAACTTCCCCAAAACAAGTAAATAAACAAACAAAAAAAGAAAAAACAAACAAAAATTCAACAAATGGTGCTGCAATAATGGGATACTCACATGGAAAAAGAATGAAATGTGACCCCAGGCATACAGCATACAAAAAAAGGGGGGAAAAAGCAGAGATTGGCAGATTAGATGAAAAAACATGATCCATCTCTATGCTGTCTAAAAGAGACCCATCTTAGAAACAGACGCAAAGAATTTGGAAGTGAAAACATGGAAAAAAGATATTCCATGCAAGCAATAATTCAGTGAAAGACAGAGTGGTTATACTATCATCAGACAAAATAGACTTTATGTCAAATAAGTTTAAGAGACAAAAGAAGAATATTATATATTGAAAAAGGCTTAATCCAGAAAGAAGATATAATGATTATAAACATATATGCACCTAACAACAGAGGCCAGAAAGTATATGAAGCAAAAATTGACAGAATTGAAGGGAGAAGTAGAAATTTCTAGTTGGAGGCTTCAATATACCACTTTCAGTAATTGATAGACCATCTAAACAGAAGATTAATAAGGCCAGGAATCGAACCCGGGTCCTCTAGCATGGCTGACAAGCATTCTTGCCTGCTGAGTCACCATGGCCCACCCCAGAACAACACTTTTAACCAATTAGACCTAGTGGAGATATAGGGAGCACTCCACCCAACAATAGCAGAATACACATTCTTCTCAAGGGCACATGGATCATTTTCCAGAAAGACCTTATGTTTAACCACAAATCAAATCTTAAAAAAGTAAAAAATATTGAAATCTCACAAAGTATCTTCTTGAACACAATGAAATTAAGCCAGAAAACAACAAGAAAGAAAATTGGACAATTTACAAATATGTGAAAATTAAATAACACACTATTGAACAACAAGGGGCCAAATAATTACTCATGAGGGAAATTAGGAAGTATTTAGTGATGAATGAAAATAGAAACAAACATACCAAAATTTATGAAACTGAAAGCAGCGTTCAGAGGGTAAAAGCACATCCTCAAATCGTATGGAATTGCAAGGGGCCTGAATAGCCAAAGCAATCTTGAAAAAGAAGAAGAAAGTTGTAACTGAGAAATCAAGATTTAAGGGATGATTTTGATTATTGAGTCATTATACAGCTATTCCTTTTTGCTTTTTGGTATACTGGAGTAGACAGAGAGAAGACCCGAAATCCCTAAATCGTAATCCAGCTTCCTTTATCTCTGGGAATGACTGCTTAGCCTTTATCTTCTGCCCTGCTGATTGTAAAAACCTTATGACTAATTTATTTTTTTTAATATTGTCTTTTTTTGTTGTTGTATGCCATATGGTGGGGGTCACATTTCATTCTTTTTCCACGTGACTGTCCCATTATTACAGCACCATTTGTTGAATTTTTTTTTTTTGGGGGGGTGAAGTGCATAGTCCAGGAAACTAACCCAAGTCTCCTGCATAGCAGGCAAGAATTCTACCACTGAACTACCTTGGGACCCCCACTAATCTTCATTTGTACCCAGTTATCCAGTTTTTCAACTTTAGAGTTTTGTAGTCACTAAAGACAGCTCCTAATCTTTATTAATGAAGGGTCTTGGGTCAGCTCAGAACTAACCCACCCCAAGTTCAAAGTTATCTTGATAACCGAGACTGGATCTCACCAAACCCAATTTTTAAAATGCAATGGACATTTCTCCAAAGAAGATCTACAAATAGCCAATTAGCACATGAGGAGATGTTCAACATCATTAACCATTAAAGAAGTGCAAATTATAGCTACAATGAGATGCCACTTTATACCCACTGGATTGGCCATTATTAGAAGGAAGTAAAGCAGAAAATAAGAAGTGTTGGTGACTAAGTGGAGAAATAGGAACCTTAGTACATCTTTAGTGGGAATATAGAATGGTGCAATTGCTGTGGAAAACAGTTTGGTGGTTCCTCAGACTGTTAAACATAGAATTACTATATGATTCAGTATGGTAAATTGAATTATGTACCTGTCATGGTCAGGTTCATGTGTCAACTTGGTCAAGTGGTGGTACCTATTTGTCTGGTTTGGCAAGTGCTGGCCTGTTTGTTGTAATGAGGACATTTCATAGAATTAAATCATGATTACGTCAGCTCCATCCACAGTTGATTCCATTTGTAATCAGCTAAGGGGAGTGTCTTCTGCAATGAGTGATGCTTAATCTAAGCACTGGAAGCCTTTTAAGGAGGATTCAGAAGAGACAGGCTCTCTTCCTGCTTCGGCTGGCCAGCCTGTCCTATGAAGTTCATCCAGACCCTCTACTGGAGTTGTTGGCTTCACAGCCTGCCCTGCGGATTTTGGACTCTATATTCCCATGGTCACATGAGACACTTTCATAAATTTTATATTTGTGAGTGTTCCCTGTTGATTGTGTTTCTCTAGAGAACCCTAAATAATACAGTACCCAAGAAAAATATGCTCTCAATCTTAATCCATTCCTATGGCTGTGAGCCCACTGTAAATGGGACCTTTTGAAGATGTCATTTTTACTTAAGGTGTGACCAATTGAACCAGGATAGGTCTTAATCCTTTTACTACAAGTTTTACTGAGAAGGCCACGGGGAGAAAACCACAAGAAAAGGAGTAGAATCTAGAAGACAATAGAACGTGGAAGAGAAAGAAGACACTACCACTCGCATTTCCATGAGACAAAAAGGCCAAAGACCCAAGAATTTCTGACAGCCAACCCAAAAGAATGCCACAGTTTTCAGGAAGAAGGCATTGTCTTGCTTGATTTGGGACTTCTCTTAGCCTCAAAACTGTGAACCTTGAAGACATCATGTTGAGTCAAAATAGTCAGACACAAAAGGACAAATGTTGTATGATCTCACTGATATGAAATAATGAGAATAAGCAAACTCAGAGTCAGAATCTGGAATATAGGTTATTAGAGGCTGGGATGAAGGTAGGGATTCAAGGCTTAAAATGTAGATTCCTATTTGGGATGACGGAAAAGTTTTGGTAATGGATGGTGGTGATGGTAGCACAATGTTGTAAAATGTAACTAACTGCATTGAATTATATATTTGAATATAGTTAAAAGGAGTAATTTTAGGTTGTATATATGTTATTTGTATAAAATAAATTTTTAAATCCATGGAACTGTACAGCATACCCTAAGTTAAACCATGATATTAACCAAATTAATAGTACAATTATAAAAATGTGCTTTTATCAATTTTGACAAATATACCAGACGAATGCAAGGTGTTAATTATAGGGTGGCTTATGGGAATTCTGTATTTTATGCATGAATGTTCTGTAAACCCACAACTTCTCTAATAAAAAAAAAATGGAGAAAAAAAAGAAATGGCGGAAACTTTAAATGCATATTGCTAAACGAAAGAAGCCAGTCTGAAAAGTTATATACTGACATAGCTCAAAGATATTGTGAGTTCAGTTCCAGACCACAACCATAAAGCGAATAGCTCTATAAACGAGTCACAGGTTTTTTGGTTTACCAGTACATACAAAGGTTATGTTTATACTATATTGTAGTCTATTAAATGTGCAAATAGCATTATGTTTTAAAATGTACATTCTTTAATTTAAAATACTTTATTGCTAAAAAATGTTGACCATCGTCTGAGCCTTCAGTGAGTCATAATCTTTTTATTGGAGGGTCTTGCCCTTAATTTTGATGGCTGATGACTGATCAGGGTGGTATTTGCTGAAGTTGAGGTAGCTGTGACAATTGCTTAAAATCAGGCAACAGTTTAGGTTGCGTCATCAACTGGCTCTTCCTTTCATGGAAGATTTCTCTCCGGCATGCACTGCAGTTTGACAGCATTTTACCCGCAGTAGAACGCCTTTCAAAATAGGAGTAAATCCTCTCAAACTCTGTTGCTGCCTTATTAACTAAGTTTATGTAATATTATAAATCCTTTGTTCTCATTTCAATAATGTTCACAGCATCTTCACAAGGATTAGTGTCCATTTCAAGAAATCACTTTCTCTGCTCATCCATAGAAGCATCTCTTCTTCCATTAAAACTGTATCATTAGATGACACAATTCAGTCACATATTCAGGTTCAACATCTAATTCTAGTTCTCTTGCTATTTCTACTATATCTGCAGTTATTTCTTCCACTGAAATCTGAACCCCTTAAAGTCATCCAGGAGGGTTGAAATCAACTTCTCCCAAACTCATGTGAACGTTGATTTTTTACCTCCTCCCATGAATCACAAATATTCTTAATGGCGTCTAGAATGGTGACTCCTTTCCAGAAGGTTTTCAATTTACTTTGCCCAGATCCATCAACTATCTATGGCATCTACAGCTTTATAAAATTTATTTCTTAAATAACAAGACTTGAGAGTCGAACTGACTCCTTGATCCATGAGCTGTAGAATGGATGTTGTTTTTAGCAGGCAGGAAAACAACATAAATCTCATTGTACATTTCCAACAGAGCTCTTGGTTAACCAGGTGCATTGTCAAAGAACAGTAATATTTTGAAAGTAATCTTTTTTTTTTTTAGCAATAGTTCTGAAAAGTGGTCTTAAACTATTCAGTAAACCATGTTGTAAACAGATGTGCTGTCATCAGGCTTTGTTTTTCCATTTAATAGAGCACAGGCAAAGTAGTTGTAGCATGATTCTTTTAAGGACCCTAGGATTTTCAAAATGGCAAATGAGAATTGGCTTCAATTTAGCCACCAGTTGCATTGGCCCCTAACAATAAAGTCAGCCTGTCCTTTGAAGGTTTGAAGCCAGGCATTGACTTTTCCTTTCTACTATGAAAGTTCTAGATGGCATCTTCTAACTATAAGGCTGTTTTGTCTACATTGAAAATCTGTTGTTTAGTGTAGCCACCTCCATCAATTATCTCAGCTAGATCTTCTGGATAATTTGTAGAAGCTTCTACACCAGCACTTGCTACTTCACCTGGAATTTCTATGATATGGAGAAAGGTTCTTTCCTTAAACCTCAAGAACGAAACCTCTGCTAGCTTCAAACTTTTCTTCTGCAGCTTCCTCACCTCTGTCAGCCTTCATAGAATTGAAGAATAGTTAGGGTCTTGCATGGATTAGGCTTTGGTTTAAGGGTATGTTATGGCTGCTTTGATCTTCTATCCAGAATAAAACTCTAAATATATCAGCTTTCTTATCATTCCAGTTTTCTTATCATTCACGTGTTCACTGGATTAGCGCTTTTAATTTCCTTTAAGAACTTTTCCTTTGCATTCATAACTTCGCTAACTGCTGTGAGGGGATTAATTTCTGGCCTATCTTGGCTTTCAAGATGCCTTCCTCACTTAGTTTTATCATTTCTAGCTTTTGATTTAAAATGAAAGACATGTGACTCATCCTTTCATGAGAACTCTTGAAGGGTCATTAATAGGCCTAATTTCAATATTGTTGAAATCTCAGGGATTAGGAAGCTGAAGGAGAGAGAGACAGACAAGAGAATGGAGCAGTCAGAACACACTCAACATTTACCGATTAACTTCACCACAGGCACAGTTTGTGGCCTCCCAAAACAATTACAATAGCAACGTCAACGATTGCTGACCACAGACTAAAGCAAAAAATGTTTATTTGGTACAAAATTTATATTTTGACTAGTGTATTTCCTAAAATACCTTATGTAAATAGCTTGATTGAACACCATAAGTACTTGGAACCTTGGGTAGGACATGAGATTTTGTTGGTTTGTCTACAGTGATGCCCCAATGAATCCCAGAGTGATTTGATCAGTGAGTGGAAAAATATTTGCAAAGCCCCCTTCAGGGAACAGTGAGAACGGGGAAAAATCCAACTTCCCCAAGTTGAATTCTTGATATTCTCACAAGCAGTGTGGACAACCAAAGCTATAGGCTGAGCCCCGAGTCTTGGGGTTTGTTCATATGAAACTTAACCCCGCAAAGGATAGGTCAAGCCTACTTGAAATTAGGCCTAAGTGTCACCCCCAAGAGAGCCTCTTTCGTTGCTCAGATGTGGCCTCTCTCTCCAGCCAACACAACAAGCAAACTCACCACCCCCCTCCCCGTCTACTATGACTTCCAGGGGTGTGGACCTTCCTGGCAACATGGGATAGAAATCTTAGAATGAGCTGAGACTCAGCATCAAAGGATTGAGAAAACCTTCTCGACCAAAAGGGGGAAGAGAGAAATGAGATAAAATGGCAATGGTTGAGAGATTCCGGAGTCGAGAGGTGATCCTGGAGGTTATTCTTACGCATTAAGTAGATATCACCTTGTTATTCAAGATGTAATGGAGAGGCTGGAGGGAACTGCCTGAAAATGTAGAGCTGTGTTCCAGTAGCCATGTTTCTTGATGATGATTGTATAATGATATAGCTTTCACAATGTGACTGTGTGATTGTGAAGACCTTGTGTCTGATGCTCCTTTTATCGACCTTGTCAACAGATGAGTAGAACATATGGAATAAAAATAAATAGGGGGAACAAATGTTAAAATAAATTTAGTTTGAAATGCTAGTGATCAATGAAAGGGAGGGGTAAGGGGTATGGTATGTACAAATTTTTTTTCTGTTTTTGTTTTATTTCTTTTTCCGAATAAATGCAAATGTTCCAAGACATGATTATGATGATGAATATGCAACTATGTGATGATATTGTGAATTATCGATTATATATGTAGAACGGAATGATCAAAATAGGAGTGTTTGCATTTTCTTTGTGTTTTTTGGTATTTAAAAAAATAAAATTAAAAGATAAAAAAAGATTGCTGATCACAGATTACCATAACACATATAATAATAACGAAAAAGTTGGAAATATTGCAAGAATTACCAAAATATGACACAGAGATATGAAGTGAACACATGCTGTTGTAAAAATTGCCCAAATAGACTTGCTAGAGGCAAGGTTGCCACAAACCTCCAATATCTCTGAAGCACAATAAACGAAGTACCATAAAATGAGGTAAGCCTATACTGTATGATTCCAACTGTATGCCTCTAAGGCAAAATTATAGAAACAATAAAAAGATAAGCGGTTGCCAAAAGGGTTGAACAGAAAAAGCACAGGGAATATTCAGAGGAGTGAAACTATTATGTATGACACTATAATTATGGATGCGTGATGTTAAGCATTTGTCAAAACTCATAAAACTGTACAACACAAAGAATGAACTCTAAGGTAAACCATGGACTTCAGTTAATTATAATGTATCCATACTGATTCATCAATTTGTACTATGCTAAAGTAAGATGTTAATAGCAGGATAAACTATGGGAGCAGAGGGGGAGGGGTATGAGGGAATTCCCTGTACTTCCTGCACAAATTTTCTGTAAACCTTAAGATGGGTTTAAAAAAATGTCAATACTGCAGGTTGTTGAAAACAGATGGTAATTCATATTTTAAAACTTTAACTTATGTGTGAGACTAAAGCAAAAAATGTTTATTTGGTACAAAATTTATATTTTGACTAGTGCATTTCCTAATATAACTTATGCGGACAGCTTCAATGAATACCACAGTACGTGGAACCTTGAATAGGGCATGAGATTTTGTAGGTTTGTCCAGAGGGATGCCCCGATAAATCCCAGAGTGATTTGAAAAAAAATAATAAATAAAATAATAATAATAATAAAGTCCATTGAAAACTTTTTTTTAATAGAGGGAAAAAAAACAAAAGCAAAGTGGGCAAAAGTTATGAACAGATGGTTCATGGAAGAAATTAAAATGGCTCTTAAATATTAAAAAAAAAAAAAATCTGAGCCTGTAGCTCGATGTCTCCGACGTGGAGGGGAGCGGAGGAGCCGCCGGAAGTAGCGACGGTACGAATCCCAAGCAGGGCTGCTCACCGCCCGCACACCACCCGCAGCGTCCACCCGACCCGCGGGAGGGTTGGGCGCGGCGGGCTCTGTTCCCTTTTCTCGCTGAGCGGCGCCCTGTCGCTCCCCTCCACCAGCTGCCGCGAGCGCCTCCGCCCCAGGAAAAGGGGAATGAATGGTAACCAAGAAGACAACCACCTGCCCTGCCCCCCAGACCAAAGGAGTAGAAGCCCGGTCTTTAGGATTCCTGGGACAAGGGCTTCAAGTCGTGATAGTGCGGGAGCAGCAGCAGCAGCAGCAGCAGCAACACCCCAGACGAGAGGCAAGTGGGCCAGAAAGCAGCTTAAATCCGACCATCGCTGTGCCCAGACCAAACACTCCCCAGCCCGGCCCGAGCCCTCTGCACCTTGCCAAGGCCTTTACTTGAGAATCAGTCAGACCCTGAACGAAACCCACATTCTAGGCCAACAGCACGGAGGCCGGCCTCCAACATGATGCGCCGGTAGTTTCCTGACTTCCGTGAAGGGACAGCGCCGTGCAGATTTCATAGTTCGGCCTACAGTTTATTTTTTTAAATTGCACAAAGATCGCCTGTTGCGTTTTTGGTCTATATTTGAAATAACAGGTTACCAGGCAGTTGTTTACTTGTGGTTCTGCTGCCCTACTGCAATTTTAAAGGGGCTTTGAAGCAATTTTTTATAGGATTCTTTTGAGGGTGGGTATCAGACCCATGTCAAGGTAACGGTATTGAGGGAATCTCACCTGCATGTTGAATCCATAGCATGTCCAATTCAGATTGATTTCCAAATCTGTACATTAGAAATTCTACTTTATGTAAAAAGGCCTTTTAAAACACGGGATCTTCAACTTTTTAACTCAATAAATTAGCAGAGTATTTAGTTTCCATGAAAAAAATAGAAGTTTTTTTTCCAAAACACAGAAAGCTTGATTCAGTCTTGCACTGATATTAACTGCCATACTACCTCTTAGTATATAAATGTCCTATTCAGAGTACTGGTTCCTTTTTAACAGGAGAATAATGAGATCCAATTAAGACTGTGTAAATGAAACGCCCTTTCTAATTACTGTCTCCTCTCTGTTATATATTTGTATTTCCATGGAGAATGTCTTTCAGACTCTTGTATACCCAGATAAGTTCTGTACCGTTATTCCTCCAGGGTCTGCACTTCCGACTTTGTAGAAAACATTGCACAATTCTGAAGAAAAAGAAATTTGTAGTGACTCTGCTGACAAACTTATGTTAGCAGCTTACATGATCTCATTGGTGATTCCATCCTGTTGTGTTGAGAATGAAGGCACTGATCAATGCTGACAAAGTGTAAGCTACCTGAACCGGTATCTAAAGTAACAAGTACTGTGAAGTACTTATAGTACTGGGTAAAGTCAACTTTATGATGAAATAACCCCTAACAGTAACTAGGGGTTAGTAAAAACAACATTCCGTCACTGAAACTGGAAGGATTGATGTGGCTTAAAAACAAATGAGTAGAGGCACCTTTAAGAGAAATAATGCAGTAGTATTTGTTTAGAAATGGATAGGTTCCTGCGTTACTTAGTCATATTAGAGAGTCAACCAAGTTTGAATAATGAACGCAGAGACATGTCTTCTTTCTCACTGATAAGCTGTCTGAACAGGGAACCAGGAGGTACTGGGTCATCATCTGCCTGGGAGACAGCCAGGGGTACAACCTGCCAGTAGATGTATGAGAAAGTGCTTTGGAGTCTACCTGAATCCTCCTGCCTGCTCACACCCTCTTTATTCAGAAGTCTCCACAGCGCACAGAAGCAGAGCTGAGAAACATGGATAGTTTACTGAGTGACTGAGTGGATGGCTTGTGCAAGCACAAATTTTTTGTTTTTTGTTTTTTTTTTTTGCATGGGCAGGCACCAGGAATCTTCTCCCAAGTTTTAAAGCCAGATGTTTGATGAAGATTTGGGATCTTAATGGGTTTGATGGCAGGGAATATAGAAAGGATTCATTGCTCATATTTTGTCTATCAGTAAACAAACAAGAACTAAATGCTATAAGAAGACAAGCTGTTTGCGCTCTCAAACACTCGTGTCCACAGCACAATTCAGAAATACCCAGGAGGACTTCTGCAGGCTTAACAGATGGCATCCTGTGTGGCTGCCGTGGCTCAGCAGGCAGAGCTCCGACCTGGAGGTCTGGAGTTCGATCCCTGGTGCCTCCTGCCCATATGCAAAATTAAAAAAAAAACAGATGGCATCCTACTGAAACAAAATGTGTATTAACAAGAACATGTCAACTTGAAAGAGCAAACTTCCTTTTTTTCTTTTTTACTTCCCATCCAACCAAAAGATAAAGAAGATAAAATATCATCATCAGAACAAAAGAAACTTTTTTTTTCAAATAAGTATGGTCTTAGTGCTTGGTTGGCAGTTAACATTTTTACCCTGCTAAACACAAGAAATAATCTCCATTCTGTCTTGCAGATTTTCTACAGCCTTGGCAGCCTAAAATACATTTCTTTGTGAAGCTACTTGAGAGTATAAATGGGCACCTTTTACAAATTTTAGCTCAAATTAGTGAAACCTTCTACTTCTCTATTGCGCCATCATTAAACACTGCATTAGTGGAAAAAAAAAAAATCAGAGGGCCCACAAGGATTCCATTTTGCCACAGAAAGACCCCCTCCCTTTCCCCACTACTAACATCCTGACCATATGTCGTCTGTGGATTTTGTAAAGCTCAAACAGTAAATAGTTCCCGAATAGATAAAGGTGTCAGAAGACTAGGAGGTCACTGTGTGGGCCAAAGATTCAGAAAGGAAGTGAAAGATTCTTTAATAACTGCTGAAGAAACAAGCTGAGTTTTGAAGCACTATGAAATCTATTGCATGGGCAGGCATCGGGAATCGAACCCAGATCTCCAGCATGGCAGGCGTGAACTCTGCCTGCTGAGCCACCATGGTCCACCCCCCTCCTGGCTTTTGCTTAGACTAGTCTGGTGTCCACAGTTGAGTAGTTCCTAAGTTCCCCACCTTCATTCCTTGCCCTACGTGCTTGGGGTGAGAACTGGCCTGTGGGCGCCGCAGATCAGGCTAAACAAGCGATTCTCTAAAATGATGCCTCAACAGCAACCGAGGAAATGAGGAAACCTGGGGAGAGAAGAAGGAGAAGGAGAAAAAAAAAGTGTAAGCTACCTGAACCGGTATCTAAAGTAACAAGTACTGTGAAGTACTTATAGTACTGGGTAAAGTCAACTTTATGATGAAATAACCCCTAACAGTAACTAGGGGTTAGTAAAAATAACATTCCGTCACTGAAACTGGAAGGATTGATGTGGCTTAAAAACAAATGAGTAGCGGCACCTTTAAGAGAAATAATGCAGTAGTATTTGTTTAGAAATGGATAGGTTCCTGCGTTACTTAGTCATATTAGAGAGTCAACCAAGTTTGAATAATGAACACAGAGACATGTCTACTTTCTCACTGATAAGCTGTCTGAACTACTAAATTCCTTTCCTTTCCTTAAACCATTATTTTGTCAAATTGTACTTGAAAATTCCCATTTGCAAAAGTTTGGCTCTCTAAAATTTTTATTTCAAAATCTGGATCTCTTTTATTTAATTTTACTATAATTTTTTTCCATAAAAGTTAATATAAACACATTAAAGAAAATTTTTAAAAAGTCATACCATCCTATAATCTAGGAATGCCTAGACTGTATAATGATAGTGACTAAATGTATAAATTTAAAAATGTTTTGCATGAGGAAGAACAAAGGAATGTCAATAATGCAGGGTGTTGAAAAAAGATGGCAAAAAACTTCAATTTATGTGTGAGACTAAAGCGAAAAATGTGTATTCGGTACCAAAATTTATATTTTGAGTAGTGCATTTCCTATTATAATTTATGTGGACAGCTTAATTGAACACCATAATTACATGGAACCTTGAGTAGGGCATGAGATTTTGTAGGTTTGTCCAGAGTGATGCCTCAATAAATCCCAGAAGGATTTGAACAGTGAATAAAAAAGTATTTGCAAAGTCCCCTTGGGGGAATGGTGAGAAAGGGGGAAAATTCAGCTTTCCCAAGTGGAGAATTCTTGATATTCTCACTAGCAGTGGGGACAACCAAAGCAACAGGTTGAGCCCCCAATCTTGGGGTCTGTTCATATGAAACTTAACCCCGCAAAGGATAGGCTAAGCCTACTTAAAATTAGGCCTAAGCATCACCCCCAAGAGAACCTCTTTTGCTGCTCAGATGTAGCCTCTCTTTCTCAGCCAACACGATAAGCAAACTCACTGCCCTCCCCCTCTCTACATGGGTCATGACTCCCAGGGGTGTGGACCTTCCTGGCAACATGGGACAGAAATCTTAGAATGAGCTGGGACTCAGCATGAAGGAATTGAGAAAACCTTCTCAACCAAAAGGGGGAAGAGGGAAATGAGACAAAATAAAGTGTCAATGGCTGAGAGATTCCAAACAGAGTCCAGAGGTTATCCTGGAGGTTATTCTTATGCATTATATAGCTATCACCTTTTTAGTTAAGGTATAATGGAGAGGCTGGAGGGAACTGCCTGAAAATGTAGAACTGTGTCCCAGTAGCCATGTTTCTTGATGATGATTGTATAATGATATAGCTTTCACAGTGTGACTGTGTGATTGTGAAAACCTTGTGTCTGATGCTTCTTTTATCTACCATATGGACAGATGAGTAAAATATATGGATTAAAAATAAATAAATACTAGAAAGAACAAATGTCAAAATAAATTTAGTAGATTGAAATGCTAGTGATCAATGAAAATGGGAAGGGTAAGGGATATGGTGTGTATGAATTTTTTTTCTGTTTTCTTTTTATTTCTTTTTCTGAATTGATGCAAATGTTCTAAAAAATGATCATGATGAATATACAACTATGTAATAAAAAAAGAATGTTCATATTGTAGTTGATTGGTTTTATTAATAAAAATTTAAAAAACTCATACCATCCTATCATATTTTAACTCACATCTTCCTTCCACTGTGCAAAGGGTTCTCTTTATACATAGTTATAATCATACTGTACATACTTCTGTCCTCTATTCTTATGATAAGCAATTTTCCAAATTACCTAAAATCTTCAAAATCATTCTTCTTAATGACCACATAATGGATTAGCTGTCATTTTAAATGAAAACTCCAAGAATCTCAATCAATGACTTCTATCTAGTGTACATGATTTTGAAAGAAAAGAAATAGGTTGTCTTCTGCAAAAATCGGAAGCACCAAAAACTGACTTTTAAATGAGGCATCTGCCACAAGCTAACCAATCCAGGTTGTGAGCTCTTAATCCAAATCACAAAATGTGTGCACTGAAAGGGATCTTGGAGATCTGTCCAAACTTCACACACACACACACTCAACTTGGAGGGGGAAAAAAACACCAAAAAACTGTGAGCCAGTAAATTCCTCTTGTTAATCCATCTCATTGTATGGTATTTGTTTTAGCAGTTGGAAAACTAAGGCACCTGGTAATTCTACTCCTAAGCATAAACCCAAAGAATTGAAACAGGGACTTAGACACATATTTGTACACCAATGTTTATTGCAGTATTATTTTACAATAACCAAAGGGTAGAAACAACCCAAGTCTCCATCAACAGAAGAATGGCTAAATAAAATGTGATATATATATATATATATATAATGGAATATTATTCAGCCATGAAAAGAAATGAAGTGCTATAACATGCTACAACATAGATGGAGATCATGTGGAGTGAAATAAGCCCAGACACAAAACAACAAATATTGTATATTTCTCTTATATACTTGGAATAAGCAAATTCATAGAGACAGAGATTCGAATAGTGACTACTGGAGTGGGAGGAGAGGGGAAACAGGAAAGCTATTGCTTCATGCTTTTGAGTTTGGGTTTGGGATGACAAAAAAATTCTGGAAACAGATCATAGTGAAAGTTACACAATATGGTCAATGTATTTAATGTCACAGAATAGTCCATTTAAAAATTGTTAAAATGATTTCTGTATTATGTATATTTACCACAATTTAAAATAAGTTTAAATAGTAATAAAAATAGAGCACTGTAATGTTACAAATGGGTAAACACTGGATACAGCAAAAGTGCAGTTTGGTTTGGGGGGGTGTATTAGTTAGGGTTCTCTAGAGAAACAGAATCAACAGGGAACACTTGCAAATATAAAATTTATAAAAGTGTTTCACGTGACTGCAGGAACACAGAGTCCAAAATCCACAGGGGAGGCTGGGAAGCTGACGACTCCGATGGAGGGTCTGGATACAGGAGAGGCTCACCAGCCAAAGCAGGAAGAGGAGCCTGTCTCTTCTGAATCCTCCTTAAAAGGCTTCCAGTGATTAGATGAAGCATCACTCATTGTAGAAGACACTCCCCTTGGCTGATTACAAATGGAATCAGCTGTGATGCAGCTGACGCGATCATGATCTAATCCTATGAAATGTCCTCACTGCAACAGACAGGCCAGCACTTGCCCAATCAGATAAACAGGTACCACAACTTGGCCAAGTTGACACATGTCCCTAACCATGACAGGGGGTTGCACAGGATCACATAAGAAGTGATGTGTAAACTATTAGGAAATTAAAAAAGCATGACAGGAATGTCTTAGGTAGACAGATTAAATACAAGGACCCAAATGCAATAGAGAGGGCAAGCCACAGTGTCTCAACAGCATGCCAGAGACCCAGGTTTGATTCCCGGTTCCTGCCCATGAGAAAAACAAAGCAAAACAAAAACAAATGCAATAGAGAAAGGTGACTTTAAAGAAATAAAGTAGTTTGATGTGGTTGGAGTGCAATATGCTAGAACGTGCATGGGTGTGAAGGAAGAACTGGCACAAATGGGACTGGAGAAAAGACTGAGATATTTGTAAAAAAAATATTTTATTTTTTTTATTTTTTTTATTTTTATTTTTTTTTAATTTGCATATGGGCAGGAGGCACCAGGGATCGAACTCCAAACCTCCAGCACGGCAGGTCGGAGCTCTGCCTGCTGAGCCATGGCAACCGCCCAAAAAAAAAAAATATTTTATATATATATTATTTATTTATTTATTTAAAAAATTAACAACAGACAAACAAAAACATTCTTAACATATGATCATTCCATTCTACATACATAATCAGTAATTCTCAATATCATCACTTAGTTGCATATTCACCATCATGATCATTTCTTAGAACATTTGCATCAATTCAGAAAAGGAAATAAAAAGACAACAGAAAAAGAAATAAAACAAAAACAGAAATAAAAAAAGGTTATACATACCATACCCCTTACCCCTCCCTTTCATTGATCACTAGCATTTCAAACTAAATTTATTTTAACATTTGTTCCCCCTATTATTTATTTTTATTTGATATGTTCTACTCGTCTGTTGACAAGGTCAATAAAAGGAGCATCAGACAGACACAAGGTCTTCACAATCACACAGTCACACTGTGAAAGCTATATCATTATACAATCATCTTCAAGAAACATGGCTACTGGAACACAGCTCTACATTTTCAGGCAGTTCCCTCCAGCCTCTCCATTACATCTTGAATAACAAGGTGATATCTACTTACTGCGTATGAATAACCTCCAGGATAACCTCTGGACTCTGTTTGGAATCTCTCAGCCATTGACACATTGTCTCATTTCCCTCTTCCCCCTTTTGGTGGAGAAGGTTTCCTCAATCCCTTGATGCTAAGTCTCAGCTCATTCTAGGGTTTTTCTCAATCCCTTGATGCTGAGTCCCAGCTCATTCCAAGATCTCTGTCCCACGTTGCCAGGAAGGTCCACACCCCTGGGAGTCATGTCCCACGCAGAGAGGGGTAGGATGGTGAGACTGCTCGTTGTGTTGGCTGGAGAGAGAGGCCACATCTGAGCAAAAAAAGAGGCTCTCCTGGGGGTGGCTCCTAGGCCTAAATTTTAAGTAGGCTTGACCTATCCTTTGTGGGTTAAGTTTCATATCAACAACCCCCAAGACTGGGGGCTCCCTTCCTCTCATTGACCACTAGTATTTCAATCTACCCATTTTTTTGTCCTTTATCCTCTCCTGTTATTTACTTATTATTTTTTTGCTCACCTGTCCATGCCCTGGATAAAAGGAGCATCAGATACAAGATTTTCACAATCACACAGTCATGTTGTAAAAGCTATATTGTTATACAATCATCTTCAAGAATCAAGGCTACTGGAACACAGCTCAACAGTTTCAGGCACTTCCCTCCAGCCACTCCAATATAACACAAACTAAAAAGGAATATCTATATAATGCATAAGAATAACCTCCAGGATAACCTCTCAATTCTGAAACTCTCAACCACTGAAACTTTATTTTGTCTCATTATTCTCTTAGCCCTTTTGGTCAAGAGGGCTTTCTCAATTCCATGATGCTGGGTTCCAGCTCATCCTCAGAGTTCTGTCCCACATTGCCAGGGAGATTTACACTCCTGGGAGTCATGTCCCAGGTTCACCTGCCAAATTGGTCTAGAGAGAGAAGCCACATCTGAGCAACAAGAGAGGTTCTCTGGGGATGAGTCTGAGGCATAATTATAAGTAGGCTTAGCTTCTCCTTTGCAGGAATAAGTTTCATTGGGTCTAACCCCAAGATCGGGGGCTCAGCCTATTGCTTTGGTTGTCCCCACTGCTTGTGAGAATATCAGAAATTCCCCAGATGGAGAAGTTGAATATTTCCTCCTTTCTCCCCAGTCCCCCAAGGGGACTTTGAAACTACTTTTTTATTTTCTGTCCAAATTACTCTGGGATATATGGCGGCATCACACTAACCTGTACAAACCAACAGGATCTCACACCCTGTCAAGATTCCATGTAATTATGGTGTTCAAATAAATGGATCATAAAAGTTAAATTAGATAATGCACTACCCAAAATATAAAATTTTCACCAAATAAACATCTCTCCCTTTGGTCTCACACAGAAGCTGAAGTTTTAAAATGTGGACCATTATCATCCTTTACCCTGTATTCTGATTTACCTTGGTTCTATCCAAATCAGCTTCATTCATATCTCTAGTTGAAGTCTGATCATTTTTTCAACTTTTTAAACAGTTTCTGGCTGGGGTAATGCTGACTTTTCTTGGCTTCAGTGCTCTAACTCAGAGTCTCAGGTGTTACATACATACTTGTAGTTTCAGGGAACAACCAGGTCATACTCAAATGTCTCAGTATCTCAGAATTTAGAAATAACAGTTACAACAGAACGAGGCATTATAAACTTGTAACATGAAAAATACCTTGGGAGCCATGCTGAAGAAATCATAGTGCATCCTGAGGGCAATGGAGAACCACTGAAAGGCTTTAATAATGGAAAAAGATGTAATCAGAATTTTGTTTTATGTATCTCCTGCCATGCAGGAGATCCAGGTTCAATTCCCGGTCCATGCACTTCTCCCACTCCCACTCCACCCGCACCCCCCCCAAAAAAATAAAACAAACAAAAATTCAACAAATGGGGTGCAAAACAGGATACTCACATAGAAGAATAACGAAATGTGACCCCGCCATACAGCATACAAAAACAGAACAAAACAAAACATGCAGCACTGTGGCAGTGATTTAGAGGGAGCATGGAATTAGAATGGAGCAAGGAACAGGGTCAGAGAGACCACCATGCAGTAATCTATAGAAGAAAATCATGCTGGCCTGAATGAATGGTGCAAGTGGAGTTGGAAAATGAAATGGAAAAAAAAAAAGCAGTGGACAGGTTGCAGAGATATTTAAGAAGTAGTATTATGAAGATTGAATAATTAACTGGATGAGGAAGTGGTGATGGAAGGATTCAAAGGTGGTGGCCATCTACAGTGGGCAACTACAGGGTACCAGCCACTGAAATAAAATATATTGAAAAAGAATTAGATTTGGGGTAAGTTCCATGTTGGACATGTCACATATTCCAAAGCAGATGTCCAAGACAGTTGAGATATACAATTCAAGAGAGATGGGCCACCCATCACATATTATTTACAACTGAAGTCACAGAGGAGCTAGTGAGCATAAAGAGAAGAGAGCACAGAACCCTAAAGACCTCTGATATTTAAGGAATGGGCAGATTCAAGGAAGTGGCAAAAAAAGAACTGAAAAGGAATGGCCACAGAGGTGGGAGAGAAGCCAACACTTTAAAGTGTATGAGGAAGAATGACAGACATTTGCGCAACAGGAGGTAGTAAGGGGAACCCAGAGTTTCCCAAATCTTCTCAATGGGACACTTTAAAATTCTATAACTTTTGGCCCAGAATCTTTCTGACATTATTTCAGTTCAATTGCTAAATATTTCTGAGAAGTACTTCACTTTTCTACTAATTTTTCCAATATCCTAGAGTTTCTCTCCTTCTAGGCCCTTCGATATGCCCAATACCCACTATGCTATAGAGTAAAAAGACTGCTAATGGATCAACTGCGCATCTAATATTCACAACAAATTTCATGAAAGTCCAAAACAACGAATTTCATTTACAAAACAATTATCTGTCAAGCACCTACCATGTATCATAGCGAGGGCCACAGCAACATTTCAATAAGGAAGAAGTGGTCAACAGTGGCAAGTGCTACTGAGACATCGGGTAGAATGAGGGCGAGTTTACCTCTGCTCACCCTGGTGAGAGCAGTGTCAATCGTATGATGAGGATGGTGGCGGGGGAGAAGGGGGCGAGGCGCAGATCAACTCCAGAATGCTGAGGACTGGCTGGGAGATAAGTAAATGCAGATAGTATAAAACATCTCTTTTAAGAAGTCTGACTATATAGAGGAAGAGAATGATAGCGTGAAGCCAGCAAGAGAAGTAGGGTTGAAGCAATCTCACCACCCTCCCCCTGTCTACGTGGGACATGACTCCCAGGGGTGTGGACCTTCCTGGCAATGTGGGACAGAAACCCTAGAATGAGCTGAGACTCAGCATCAAGGGACTAAGAAAACCTTCTCGACCAAAAGGGGGAAGAGTGAAATGAGACAAATTGTCAATGGCTGTGTGATTCCAAACAGTCCAGAGGTTATCCTGGAGGTTATTCTTATGCATTGAGTAGATATCACCTGTTATCCAAAAGGTAATGGAGAGGCTGGAGGGAACTGCCTGGAAATGTAGAGCGGTGTTCCAGTAACCATGTTTCTTGAAATGATTGAATAATGATATAGCTGTCACAATGTGACTGTGTGATTGTGAAAACCTTGTGTCTGATGCTCCTTTTATCAACCTTGTCAACAGACGAGTAGAACATATGGAATAAAAATAAATAATGGGGGAACAAATGTTAAAATAAATTTAGTTTGAAATGCTAGAGATCAATGAAAGGGAGGGGTAAGGGGTATGGTATGTATAATTTTTTTTTCTGTTTTCGTTT
>PVIY010029080.1:0-32423 GCA_004026745.1 Myrmecophaga tridactyla
AAGCCCTGACTGTGTTCGCCATGTGCCTTCTCACTTGAGAGAGAAACCCTGAACTTCATCGGCCTTCTTGAACCAAGGTATCTTTCCCTGGATGCCTTTGATTGGACATTTCTTTAGACTTGTTTTAATTGGGACATTTTCTCAGCCTTAGAACTGTAAACTAGCAACTCATTAAATTCCCCTTGTTAAAAGCCATTCCGTTTCTGGTATATTGCATTCCGGCAGCTAGCAAACTAGAACAGCCCCAACCACCACGGCCCTAGTGATCTGAATCCTTCCCTTCCCCCTCCACCAATCTCCATCTACACACCCGCCTGCCATGTTTCAGATGGATGCTTTCATTCTCCTTGACAGCTTAAGTAAATACCATGCAATGGGTTGGCTCGAACAATGGCAAATTATTAGCTCACGGTTTTGAGGCTAAGACAAAGTCTGAGTCAAAGCATCATCAAGGCAATGCTTTCTTCCTGAAGACTGGCATTTTGGGGCTGGCTACCAGTGACCCTCAGTCCTGGGCTCCTCTGTCACATGGGAAGGCTCATGATGGCCTCTCCTGGCCTTTTCCTTTTCTTTGTTCTGTTGCTCTTCAGATTCTTATTTCCTCTGGCTTTCTCTCTGAATTTCACTCTGCATATACAGGACTCCAGTAATAGGATTAAGACCCATCCTGATTGGATTGGGCCATACCTTAACTGAAATAGCCTCATCAAAAGGTCTTCTTTGCAATGGGTTCACATCCACAGGAATGGGTTTGGTTTAAGAACATGTTTTTTTGGGGTATGGACAGTTCCAAGCCACCACAATGGATGATTAAGATTGTCTCACTCTTTCACAAAGTGCTAGACAATTTCAACCTTGAAGCTCCTCTTTCTCACTTGTGTGCCACCCATACCCTTCCTTTAAAAAGGCTCTAAAATGGCCCCTGCCAGGGGACTCCCTGAGAGGAGATTCTGTTTTTCCACAGCCTCAAGGAGAGCTGCCTTTGGGTGAAGGGTCTTCTCCAGCTCCTGGAAATCACCCAGGCATTTCCTTGGGGTCTTCACTCTCTTAGTCAACAGAATTTCCCAGAATGGTCCAGGATGCCATCCTACTTTCCTGGGAAGAGAGTGGGATGCCACCAGCATCCTCATCTGCTATCACTGGTGACTTCTTGCCTGAACCAGACAATGACTCCAACAGAAACTAAAAGCACTAATAAAGGAAAGGAAATGTAAATCAAACATTTGGGGAAACTCCCACTGTAGAGACTGCTCAGCTCCAATGGCAGAGGTGCAGACCTCAAGTTCTCTAAAATAGGACCCCAGGGTTCAACTCTGGTGTGCACACCACTCACTGCCACTGCTTTTTAAACACAGATTCTGGAATGGGCATGACGGGTTCTGATTCAATCCCTCTTGGGAATTGGGGGTGGGACCAAATAACTTCATTTACAGCAAGTAAATGCTGCACCAAATACCCTAGTGATTCATATCCAGGGAGTCAGAGGCCACACTGGCCAAACCCTAGAAACCAAGAGGCAAATAGAGGCAAAGCCATCCCCTTCTGCTCAGCTGCAGTGACAGAGGGGACCTATTTGAAGAGGAAAGTCTTTCTGTGAGGTCCCCAAGAAGAGATCTGTGTCTACAGTTGGTGTGTACTGGGCTGTGTCAGCAAGTCTCCCCTAGGGCCAGAGAAAATGAAATTTGAAACATGAGTCCGGGCCTTCATGAGACTGGTAAAACTCCTCAAAGCCAAATTCTGGCAGTTTGTCCACTCTGTGACCCCTTTGAACCAGCGGTCTCCAGCACTGGGGTCTGGATTAAGAGAGAAGAGGAATATATGAAATTAGCAGGAACTGAGTGACCATAGGCAAGCTGCTTAACCTCTCTGAACCTCAGTGTTTGTATTTATAAACTGGGAATGGTAACTTACCTCAAAAAGATTTTGCAAGTGTTAAATGAGAAAAGGAACATACGCGCCCTGGTGATTAGCGATCATTAATGCAAGTTCTCACATTTGTTCCCAGTGTTTTAGCGCTAATGTTGGGGAATTATGTCTGAAACTTTCACCTCCATGCCCTTCTCTCCTGCAGTGTTTGAACACTGCTGAGCATGGTTCTTTCATTGGCCGATAACAGAAATCCATTAAATCTGGCAATAAATAGAAAGAGGTGTGAATAGGTGTGTTTATTATAAGGACACCAGAATCCAGAAGAATGTCTGGGCTCAGGCATGGGGAAGGACCCTTCCCCTTTCTTTCCCAGACCCCATCTCATTGTTTCCCTCTCCACATGGATCTCTGTGCAGACCTGTAGTCAGCTCCATGGGAAAAGGTGACCATATGCAATTCCCTTGCTTACAGGTAGCAACAGTTAGTTTTGTATATTAACTTGGCTAGGTTATGGTGTCCATTTGTCTGGCCTCATTGTTGCTATGGAGGTATTTCATAGATGGAATTTACATCTACAATCTGTTGATTTTAAGTAAAGGAGATGACCCTTAATAATGTGGGTGGGCCTCATCCATTCAGTTGAAGGCCTTAAGAGCAAAGAACTGAGGGTTTTCAGAAAAGAAGAAATTCTGCCTAAAGACTACAAGATCAACTCCTAGCTGACTTTCCAGTCTGCTGGTCTCCCTTAGATTTTGAAATTGCCAGTTCCCACTATCCCAAGAACTAATTATTTGAAATAAATCTATTCATGTTTATGTGTGTGTGAGAGCACGTGTGTGTATATCCCTTACTGATTCTGTTTCTCTGGAGAACCCTGACTGATTCACATATCTTCAATTCAATGATACATATATCCTTAATTCAAATGACCAATGTGGTCCATCAAGCAATTCCAGTTCCATCCCCCAAAGTCTGAACTTGGGGGTCTTCATCCACAGACCAACCAGCTATGAGGAAGGGTCCCAGTTCAGCCCCAGCATGCTGTACCAGCCAGTGAGGTTGTTTCAGAAGAAGAGGATAAGAGGCTATGGACACCAGTAAGGTTGTTTCTTAGTTGTTCGCCATGGATGCATAACAATTAGTTAGGGCCTTGTAACTTTTATGGCCTGTTTGAAAGTGTCTGGGGGTGGTGAAGCAAATTTAGCATTCATATTGCTTTTTCAAGAGAGGATAAACCTTGTCTGAGCCTTGCCCGTAGCTCCTATGTGGGAATACAAGAGGGCAATGCAGGAGAAAGGGTCACAGTGGCTTGGGAGGCTTGGGATGAGTTCTTGGGTGGAGTTCTGAGTGAGGGAGCTTGCCCTTAGAGGAATCTGGTATATTGGTAACCAGGCCTTGGCTAACTTAAGATATTTAGGTGGAATGACATTTGTACCTGAGGCTAAAGCCTGGTGCTACCAAGGCTTTCTTTCTAGGAGAACTTGTCAAATGACTTCCTAAGGATAGGTTGACTGTAATTTTATTTTCATCCTTTCAAAAGTTTCCCACAGCCCAATGCCTCTGAATGCTAGGAGGATTTTAAGCTAGGTTCAGATCCAGAGGGTACTCCATTCCCAGCTCCTGTTGGGAGAAAGCTTGCTGCTTCCCATTTAATTAGACTCTTGGATCTTGTTCTTTTCATCTCCAGGATTGCTGGGACTGGCACCCCTCTACACCAGGAAAGGCATGGGCATAGAGTTGCTATTATGCTGTACAGCAGAGCCAAATGTTGGTTGCTTCTCTGATGGAGCATGGCCTTAGACAGAGTGTTTACAGACCAAAAGTTGGCACTGTAGAGACATAAATACTTGGCACCAGCTCCTGCTTATCCCAGACCAACGCATTCCATAGGAGGCAGGAAACTGTCATTCTGGGACAGTTTGCCTCTTCCAGCCAGGGAACTAGCGACAGGTTCCTCATCAAGAGGACATCCTATGGGAAGGTTGGCGTGGAATCCTTAGAGCCACAGGAATCCAGGTAGCACTTCCCTGCTCTGCTCATAAGGCCTCCTGTGCATACTCCTCTTGAACCTTTGCAAAACCCTGAGAGGAGGGTAAGTGGTCGCTGAGCTGACCAGGGCCAACACACTGCACAAACTGGGGGTACATTCACTCCGTAGTCTAAGTGAATGGCATCTCTAGAGTTGTGCAGTGCACTACCTGTGCAGCTGTATGTGCTGGCCCTATAGTCAACAAGTGACAGAGCCAGGTGGGACTTAAACTTAGGCCATTGGCCTCTAATTCCATCTTCTTTCCGTTGCTTTCTCTTATTTATCGTCAGCCCTTTTTTTGTGTGGGAAACCAGCTCATGTTTAATTGTGATGTTTTAAAACCGTACAATTGTCCTGACACCTTGCCCACCCTAGCCCCCACATTTAGCCTCTTAAAATGACAAGAAAAAATCACAGATATAATGTGTTTACTAAGTCTACCCCATCAGTTCCTATTCACAGCACCCAATATTCCTCTGAAATCCCAGACAGACATGGCAGCGGCCAACGGTATAGTTCAGAGTTCTCAGATTTTAAAAGGTTAGGTTCTCTGACCATTCAGTATTGCAGCAGCACTTGTCCAGAACTGGTATCTCCCCACATTTGGGGAAACTTTAAATGAAAAAAGCTTTTTCCCCTTCAAGGGGAAAAAAGACACTCACCCCCTCAAAACTCAGCAGATCTGGCTGGGAGGACTTTCCTATCCCATGTATTCAGGGTCAGGATTTTTGGGTTTTGTTTTTTGCTTTTATTGCAGTGGAGCAAGAAACCAAAACCAAACCTGAGTTACAAGAAACAAGACAGTGATGGCTACAAAGGGAGTGACCAGGAACAATTCCTTTAGCCCTGATGTATGTGCTTCACAGGGGGAAAAAATCCACAAATTACAACAGCTAGATTTACAAAACCCATTCACCCAAGGGTGGTGGAAGGCAGGAAGGGGAGGTAGGAGGGTAAATGGCACAGGGAGAAAAGCAAAGTATTCAAATCAATCCAGACACAGGGGCTGGCCAACGCTAGAAAATAGCTGCAGAAAAAGCGCTGGTCCTTTCAGACTCACAGTGGTTTTAAAAATCCACATACAGGTGGCAGGAGAGTCTGGCTCACATGCACCAGAGACAAAAATTCCAATTCCTCAGAGAAAAGAGGATCTGCAGGGGGCCCTTGGAGAGTGGGTCCTGCCCTCCCTGGGTAGGGGAAGTGAACAGAGAAAACAGATCTGCCACAGTCTCCTGCTAATCCCACCCACCCCTTGGCATCGCAGGAGATTCCGTGGCCTGCAGCAAGCATCAGCTTGGCGGGCAATGGATGTGGCGAACAGAACTCCTCTGCAGAGGTTGAGCTACTCAGGGCAGAGACTGCAGATAGACCGTCTTGTGGAACAGTCGGTTGCTTAAGAAGATCACCAAGGATAAGAGGCACAACTGGAAAAGGTATGCATTGCCAGGGGTCTTTGCTTCATTGGTGAATAATGAATAAAAGAAAGAAGATAGAGAATAGGTGGCCACGGGTAATGGATGAGGACCACATTGCTGTGAGAAAGGCCAGGGGTAAACCAAGTTCAAAGTAGTAAGGCTAGTTCCTTTCTAGATCTGACAACCGCTGGTGCATTTCAATTCCTTTATTGAACCAGCCATATTCAAAGCAGTAAAGAGAGTAGAGAAGGGCCATATACGAGAGGCTAACCAGCTGGCCAATGAGACTGATGGGAAAGAGGCCCCCAAACATCCCCTGGACGTGGAAAATAGGCTGCAGCACAAGGTTGAAGAGCATGTCAACAATTATTCTGCTGACAGTAGGGAATGGATGAGGTTTTCTGCCCGATAACACAAAAGCCAGATCAGCGATGTCCTGAAACCAAATGGCGTTGACGACTTTGCTACGCACACATTGACATAAGGAAGAATTTCAGCCACCACCAAACATCTCCGTGTAGCGATGGATCACAATAATTTGTGCTGTTACTGACTGAAGTACAGGAATAAACACTCGATAAAACAAGAGGAGACTGAACCAGAATATTCCGCCATTCCAAGCTCAGCACTGGAAAATTCTACCAACAATACGGGGTCCACTCTCCTGCTTCCGCTCTGGGTTCTGCGCTGGGCCAAGCCACCACCCACTCTTGGTTGCCACTGCTCCTGCCTCTGTCGCTGGATTCGCGCACCCATCTTTGAGATGGTACAAGTGCCCCAGATGGAGTCTGTGATTCCCCTGCCAAGTTCCCAGAGGAAGGTTTTGACACTGTCAGCCATCTCATCCCCACCCAAACTACCAACTGCGCAGAGGGAGAAGCACCCCCAAATCTCTCATGGTGAAGGAGCAGCTCCACCCCTGCCATCCCGTGGGCCCTCTTGGCTGCTGGGCGCCCGTCCCCGTAGGGGCTGTCCCCAGCCGCCTCCACAGCCCTTCTGACGTTCCTCATTGGGTTCGAAAAGATGCCTCGTGGCCAAACTCTCCAAAGTCACCTCTTCTGTAAAATAGAGCTGACATGTCTACTTAGGATTGTGTGATGAGTAAATGACATAATGCAGAAACCATGCCGGACCTGAGGGCCTAGGTCTTAGTGGCACCGAGGGGATGCAAGTGGCTGCGGCCACCATTGCTGCTGCCGTGATAATAATAGCCCTTGTGGTTTTCATTATTATTATTACTATTATCTCTTCAATGCACATAAACACCCCTCCTCTTGGGACACTGGAGCCCAGGGCACCTGGCACCATGCCTGCGCAGGCTGCGTCCTCCCTTTGTCTTCCTCTTCCTTTCTTAGATGGGGATTGCTGGGTGCTACCTGAGGGTGTGAGTGAGATGCTGAAGGAACAAGCTCACCCTTTCCTTGAGGTCAGCTGAGGGAGGAGGAGAACCTCAGGGATGCATGAGCGAAATGGCAAACTTGCCCCAGACCTCTCCGCAGCCTTGTCCTCTTTCTGCTTCTGAGCTCCTGGCAAGCTCACTGCAGCTTCTTGCTTCCCCCGGCATTTTATAAGGTGATGGACGAGCCTCACTTCCTCCACTAAGCTGGACACGTTGCTGTGCCCCTCCTTCCCTTCCCCTCCCCTCCCCACCCCTCTCCCCACTCTTTGTCTGGAGCAGGCCTGGCACATGCAAAAGATGCCGGGAGTATACCCGCTCCCCCCACTGTACAGCATGGCTGCACTTCTCTCCAGCAGGCACTTAGGGGTGTGTCTACTCTGTGCCAAGTGCCCTGTCTGGGCTTGTAGGGGCTAAGGGGCCTGTTCCAGATCTGGGAAAAGGGTGTCTTCCATAGCAGAGAAAAATGAGCCCCCCCAAAAACACACAAACCCAACAAATGTCAGAAACTCACGGCTGCGTGAGCCTCGTCCATGCAGGCCCAGGGCCATCAAAGAGGCTGGGGCCCGATGGTACAGACCAGGCTCCTCCCGCCTCCCCTCTCACACTAGTCTCTCCAGAACACAAACACCAGCTCGGTGTGAGGCCAGAGGCCCCCAGCGAGAGGCTGGCAGGCTCAGGCAGGTAACAGAACTGAGAGGGGGCTGGGGGACGGGGCTGGCGTGGGGCTGGGTGGGTAGAGTGCAGGTGGTGGGGGGGGCACTGGGCTGTGGGAAATGGAAAGCTGGGGCCCCACCTCAGTGGCCCTCATGCCCTAATCAGTAACCCCTGGAGGGCTTCTTAGAACTCAGACTGTGGGGACCCGCCTCCTGCGTTTCTAATACAGTTTCCAGGTCTGGAAAACTTGCATTTTCAACAAATGCTACAGGGGGCACTCTGTCCTCAGCCCCAGCCCCTGTGGCCATGGGGAATAAAGCCCGTGGTTGCCAGATCGCCCCATTTTCCAAGAAAAGCCAGAGTGTGAGTTTTAATGTAAAATGTCCCAATTTTTAGAATGTGCAACTAAATCTTTTTAAAATCAAAACCATCTCAGGGGCTAAATAAAATATTCTTAGGTTGGAATAGACTCACAGACTCTCAATTGGTGATCTGGCTGGGTATGTGCATACAGAGTGGGGATCCCCAAGATAAGTACCCTGAGAATCCACTATTGTCACAGGTCCCCCAGGCACTGGAAGCCTCATTTGAACCTTTGCATCAGCCTCTTTGAGTTGCTGCTTAAAGAGGAAAAGAAGACAACTTGGCCCGTCTCCCAAGCCTCTCTCATGGTGCTAAGAGAGGGGGGTGAAAAAGCCACCCATTTACAGAAGGATTATGGCAGACTGCTCAAACCATGTATAATTAAATGGTGGCACGTCGTACCATGGGGAACCCAGGGCTGAGCTAAGCAAGGAGCCAAAAGTGACCTGCCAAGTGAGGGGCTCCAATGCCTCTGCAGTAACAGCAGCCCCAATAAAATGGCAGGCAGCTCAGCTTTCAGGCTCTAAGGACCTGTGATGGTCTGAACACCAGTCCAAGAAAAGTCTCTCTCCCAGGTTTAGAACTGTTGCACACTGCACCTTCCAACTCCACTTGCCTAAGGCAGTTCGTTGACAAGGCCGTGCAGTGTCTTTCCCTGCCTGGGAGCTCCCTTCTCTTCAGCTCTTCCCCTACCAATTTCTTTTATTGTATGCTAGAACAAAAAAATGGAGTTAATAGCTATGAGTCTATTTAGGACTTTTAGGGTCTTTTGGAGTTTGTTGAGCCTTGATTTCTTTTGAGAGATGATTCTCTCCAAGGAAGAAAATACCCAAAATATAGTATTTGGGTGCCTCCTCCAGTTTCCCTCTACCCTGCCTTCCCCCCCCAACCCCACTCCATCCCTCACCCCTGCCTCCTGCCGAAGCCAGCTGGGTGCTGGGTCTTCTGACTGCCTGAGCCTGACAGATCAATTGTGCAGAAATTAGATCCATTTTATAGGCGAGCTTAATAAGAATTCCTTAGTTCTAGATTGTTGGTTTTTTGTATTGGTCTGTTTGATTTTAGCCTTAGGTTTCATACTGAAGGAGGTTAAGGTGAAGAAAGAGAGGGAACCTTCCATTCTTCAAAATGTCTGTGAGCAAACCGCAGTCTGGCTATGGAGACCTCATGCCACAGTTATCCGTTGCCCGGTGAATTCGCTTTTCCCTCTGTTTTGGTGCCATCGAAAGGGATACAAGGACTTGAGAACAGCTTGATCCTGGACATTTTCTCACCCTGGTGCTACAGAGGTTTGTCTTTGGAGAGCAGGACCTCATGTTCCTAAACAAAAGTTTCAGAGAGTTTGAGGGGTTTTGAGGTTGATGAAAACATGGGCTCCTCCAAGTAAACCTGACAGAGGGAAAATTGGTCACCAGACCCCAGAGGACACATTTTGGCAAGTAAGACCAGAGGGCAGGAACTCGGTGATGTGTGGGGAGGGGACCTCCCAGGGCCCTCGGGGAAGCCCAGACATCCTGGCTGGTCCTAGGGGGCTGTCTCACCAGAAGCAGGGAAGTCTTGGGGGAGGAGCCTCAACCAGACCCTTGAAAGTTGCACCCCTGGATCCACACTTGGGCTCTGGGTGCAACATTTTGACACCCACCATCTCCATCTTTCTGAAACGTTCACTTGTGACATAAGTACACCCAGGAGGCACACAGAGGCAGTCACATGGCAACCCCTGGGGACCACAGGGCTCCTCACTGGCTGAATGGCCTGGAGGTCTGGTTCCATGGTCACCCCTTAAGCAGAAGTGCCAAGGGAGGTAACTTCACATCACTTTCCCTTGAATGGGGACCCGAGGTGACCCCCAAACATTTGCCAGAATGGCCCTCAGATGATGTCCGAGGGTACTCATCTAGTCGGTTTAGAGTCATGAGGGCCACCCCTTGGGCCACCCCTGATGGTTTAAGACTTGCATCCATTCTTGGGTGCTCCTACCACATCCTGAACCTCCCCGACAGAACAGCCACCCATGGTTTGGTAACTTGCGCCATGATGGTTTAATACTCAGAGGCCCGTGTTTCAATTTTGTTCTGTATTTCCTTCAGTGCCTGTCCCTCCCATCTGTCCCTGTTTTCACTCTGTCTTGGTCTCCAATTCATCACACGGAAGGCATCGAATACCCTTGGGAACAAAAGAAATAAGGTTTTGCTTTTGAGCATCTTCTCATTCATAGAGAGAGAAGCATGAACAGGGGACGGGTCGGTTTGCTCACCCTCCAAGCTAGGTAAGTCTCCTGAGGGCTGGAGGGGGAAGGACATCCCTAGGAGAGAGCAACAGTCTCCGATCCGGGCATGAGTCTCCGAGGAGGGAACGAGAAGGTGAAGAGCAGGGTCCTGCAAGTGTTGGGAGCTCTGAACACCGTGGGGACCCAGGCCTCTGCCTTGGATGAAGTTCGCAGTGGCTTAGGATGGGGAATAGCTGCGAGATTAAAAAAAAAGAAAAAAATAGCAGTTTGGACTTCTCCCACTGAGCTTCCACAGCCCCAGGAGGGCATCTGAGATCACTCGTGCACTGGCCTGTCTGAGTCATGATTATACCCTTAGCACAATATCGGGCACTCTGTAGGCCTGAATAACTATTTGCGGATGAGAGATATTGGGTGAATAAAAATGTGCTTGTCCAAGGGTCTGGTCCCACAGAAAGCCAACCTCTGTGGTAGATGGTGGTGGCTGAGGGAGTCTGGGGGGAACCTTGTTTTCTCCAGAGGGCGCCCATCTTTCTGTCCAGTGAACTCAAAGAAGGTGAAAAGTCTGCTTGTGAAGGACCATGGGGTAAGCTCCTTTCTGTCTGTGCAGACACCCGTGGACAGCAATTCCCTAATCAAATGCTCCTTGAATGTCCCTCTACCTATGGGTTCATCCAAATCGGCAGTGGTGGGTGGAAGTGCAGGGAGATGACGCCTGGTGACTCCTTGCCCCACACAAAGAAGTCCATTGCCCAGGTCTTTGAGTGTGTCTCACAGGAAGCTTCCTTGTTGCCTGATTTAGTGCAGCCTGGAGACCTCAGAAGGCACAGTTGCCAAGATGGGGAGATAGCAGAAGCCAAAGACAAAGCTTTCCTCTTCCAACTGGCCAGATGTTGAGTCCTTCTGGTTTGCTCACTTCCCTAGGATGGGCTGTTTCCTGAGCAAGAGGCAAGAGCCTTATTTTTCCAGCCTTTTCCCTGGGAAGTTCTACTCACTTCAGGCAGAATATAGGAGAGAAAGAATCATAAGAGACTGACAACCACAGCTTTTGCAAGCTGTTGCTCACTTACCAAAACCATCTGGGAGAGAGGGTGAAAGTACCACAGCTGGAGGCAGCAAGGAGTGATGGGAAAACCCAGAAGCTTGCAAAAGCCCAGGCTCCTCTACCCAGCAGTGAGTCAAGCTGCATCTCCATGACCTCATCTGTGAAGTCGGGGCACTGTGCAAGCCACCGTCCATGGCACAGTGGGCTACACAATTATCCAAGGAAGATCTCTTGCCTCAGGGAGCCTACACTCCACTCGTGACATCTGGTTTCTCAAAGGAACATATGCAGTTCTGGTTAGCTGAGATTCCACTGTCTTTTTTATGATCTGTTTGTTTGCTTTGACAAAATGTCTATTTAGCATTACTCTGTTTTAGGCATTTTATGTCTTCACATTTTAATGTCACATTGCTCAGCTAATTTTTTTTTTTATCCTTACTGCATTCGAGGCATTTTGTTAAGTGCTGGCAATACCAAGGCGAAAATGTGCAGACTTAGCCCTAGGTATCCATTCTCAAATCGTTTGCTTGCAGGATCTCTTAACTCTCTGTGTTAGTTAGATTCAGTTGTCAACTTGGCCAGGTGAGCATACCTAGTTTTGTTGCTGCGGACATAAGCCAATGGCACGTGAACCTCATCTGTTGCTAATTACATCTGCAGTCGGCTAGGAGGCGTGTCTGCTGCAATGAGTGATGTTTGACTTAATTGGCTGGTGCTTAAATGAGAGAGCGCAAAGTAGCACAGCCTAAGCAGCTCGGCATTCTTCATCTCAGCACTTGCAGCTCAGCCCAGGCGTTTGGGATGCAGAAAGAAATCACCCCGGGGAAAGTTGTTGGAACCCAGGGGCCTGGAGAGAAGACCAGCAGAGACCATCCTGTGCCTTCCATGTAAGAAAGAACCTCAGTGGAAAGTTAGCTGCCTTTCCTCTGAAGAACTAACAAAATAAATCCCCTTTTATTCAAAGCCAATCCGTCTCTGGTGTGTTGCATTCCAGCAGCTAGCAAACTAGAACACTCTCGAACTCAATTTTCCAAGACGGGGGGAAAAGATTTAAAGAGAAGAGTGATATCGCTATGCATTTTTGCATATGTAAAAGAAATTTCACTAATCTTTTTCTGTGTGCATTTTAATAGAAGACAGCTGGATTCACATTTCTGCTTCTGCACTCAGTGTATTGTGATAAATCACATCATGTAGTCTTTGGAGAAAATGAGACTGAGAAAAGCAAATAACGTCTTAGCATTATTATGAAAATAGTTTTGACCTGTTAGGGACCACCAGGGGTCCCCAGCTGAAGCTTTGAGAACTGCTGAAGTAGAATAATGGTTACTAAAATGGGAAAAATGTATGTCCCCTTAGGGGCCACTCAAGTGTGAGAAGAATTTCTGGCTGTCATAATATTTGGGAGAACCATTATCTGAGCCTAGAATGTAACTCCATTTTATATATAAACACAAAGTAATTTTTGCATACTTTTAATATACACGACATTTTCTAGGAATGCAACTACTATATCAGTAGAGAGAAGAGTGAATGTTGTTTTGTTCAGTTCTTTACTAAGAGTTGTTAATCCTTTTGGAAATCGTGGGACCACAGTTTGTGATATTTAGGTTTCCTAAATAACACTTCTGGATCAGCCTGTACCAGTGTCCGGCACTGCTGACCCTATCAGTCCATCCCATAGATGCACATAGATGCACATACCATGTCCATAACTGTATATGTAGCTTGCATGTTGATTTTTTAAAAAATTAAGCTCTTTAGTTTGAGAAAATTTTAGATTAATGTGCAATTGTAGGAAATAATACAAAGAGATCCCGTGTACCTCTTACCCAGTTTCCCCAGTGATAACATTTTGCAAAACTATAGTACACTATCACAACCAGGATACTGATATTGTTGGAATCAAGATACAGAACATTTCCATCTCCACAAGGATCCTTTGGGTGGCCCTTTAATAGCCACACCTGCTTCCTTCCTGGTCCCACTCCCTTCTTAACTTGTGCAACCACCAAGCTGTTTTTCATTTCTATAATTTTGTCATTTCAAGAATGTTATAGGAATGCAATCATACAGGATGCTACCTTTTGGGATTGGCTTTTCTATTCAGCAGAATTCTCTGGCTGGTTATTGTATGGATCAGTGGTTTATTCCTTTTGATCGCTGAGTGGTATTCAAGGTATGGGTATAGCGCAGTTTATTTTATTCATTCACCCACTGAGGGACATCTGGGTTGTTCAGTTTTTAGCTCTTATGAGTAAAGCGGCTATAAACACTCATGTGCAGGTTTTTGTGTAAACATAAGTTTTCATTTCTCTGTGATAAATGCCTGTGAGTGCAATTGTTGGGTCCTATGTCAGATGCATGTTTTGGTTTTAAAGAAACAGTCAAACAGTTTTCTAGAATGGTGCTACCATCTTACATTCCTGACAGTAATGCATGAGTGATACAGTTTCTTGGCATCCTCACCAGCTTTTGTTGTCACTATTTTTTAATTTTAGCCATTCTAATAGGTGTGTAGTGATAGCTCATTGTTAATTTGATTTGCATTTCCCTAATGGCTAATGATGTTGAACATCTTTTCATGTGCTTATTTGCCATGTGTATATCCTCTTGGGTGTAATGTTTATTTATGTCTTTTGCCCATTTCTAAGGATTGTTTTTGCAAATGTTTTCTCCCAGTCTGTAGCTTGTCTTCTCATGCCTCTCCCATTGTTTTTCACAGAGCAAACTTTTTTTTTATTTTGATGCAGTTCAATTTATTAATTTTCCCTTGTGTAGAAGTGCTTTTGATGTCAAATATAAGAACTCTATGCCTAACCCTAGACCCCTAAGATTTTCTCCAACGCTTTTTTCTAGAAGTTTTATAGGTTTATATCTCATGTTTAGGTCCGTGATTTGTTTTGAGTTATTTTTTTTTTTTGTATTAAGACACAATATACTTTCCTTCCTTCCTTCCTTCCCTCCCTCCCTCTGTCTCTCCCTCTCTTTCTGTACCTCCTTTTCTCTCTCTCTCTTTCTCTCCCTCTCTATAGATATCCAATCGCTTTAGCACCATTTGTTTTCTTTTTTGTTTGGTTTTTTTCTTTTTTCTTTTTTCCACCATTTGTTCTAAAGGCTATCTTTATACCACTGAATTGCTTTCTATTTTTTGTCAAAAACCAGTTGGGCATATTTTTGTGGATCTTTCTAGATTCTCTATTCTGTTCCATTCATCTATGTAGCTATTTCTCTGACAATTACACAGTCTAGATTACTGTAGCTCTATAATAACTTCTTAAAACAGATAGATTGATTCCCTCCCCACTTTCTTCTTTTTCAAAAATTTGTTTCAATTATTCCAATTTCTTTATTTTTCCTTATACATTTTAGAATAATCTTGTCCATGTCTAAAAAAAAAATCTTACAGGAATTGCAATAACTCTTTGTGTCACTTTGGGAAGAGTTGACATCTTTACTAAGTTGACCGTTTCAATACAGGAACAGGGTTTATAAATGGAGACATTTTTTAGATTGATTTTAATTTCATTCATCAGCATTATGTATTTTTCTGCATGTAAATCCTATACACGATTTGTAGGTCACACCTTAATGTTTCATTTTTCTTTGAGAGATTCTAAGCGATATTTTATTTTTAATTTCAGTGTCTGAATGTTCATAACTAAAATATAGAAATGTAATTGATATTTGTGCGTTTGTATGTATCCTGTAATTTTATCATGCTTAGTGCTATGGCTCTAACTTCCCTTGTGTATGAAACACTGCATAGATCTATTCAACACTAGCCATAACTTAAGTCATACTTGCTCCAAAAAGATGCCTGATACAGAAAATTATAGGTGATTTTGGGTTCGTCTTTGGCCATAGTATGACACTTAAAAGATGGGGGTAATGAATTTAAGTGTGTGACCTGATTTTTGATAGAGAAATAATGGCTTTCAGATTGAAAGCTACACACAAAAATTATCCTCTCATTACTCCAGATAAGTTGTGTTATGGTTATTTGCCATTTTGTTCTCAAATTCATCTCTCATCTTACCTGGGACTTTAGCTACTTGGGTGTTTTATTTCCCCCCAGCTATATAATTTACACTTACATGTGAGCCATATAGATGCTACTTCTATTTTTTAAAGTCCTGACCATGAGGTTCTGGCATAGAGGAAGGAGGAGAGGTGGCTAGAAGGCTGAGTGCTTTCTGCAGGCCTAACCAGTGTTCCCCACAGATGGGGAGTCTATGGCTTCACATCAGGTACCTGGGGACTGCTAAGATGTTAAGCACAACAATGTCATTTTATTTGAGGTTAGATTTGTAAACATTTTGTTAGGAAAAAGTTTGACCATACAAACCAATAGAGAAGTATAGCGAATAATATAATGACCATCCATCACCAACCCTCAACAATAATTAGGTCATTGCCTATCTTGAGTCATCTCCACCCCGAATAGTCTCCTTCTTCTCCCCAGCAGATCATTTCAAAACTAATCCAAGATATTGTGTCTGTAAATCCATGAACACTTCAGCATGTTGATCTAAAAGATAAGACTCTTTTAAAAATATGTAACTATACTACTATAAACCTAAAAATATTCACAATAAATTCCCGATATTATCAGTGTTCACATGCCCTCAACTCTCTCATAATTCATCTTTACTGTTGACTTGTTTGAATCAGGGTCCAAATGAAGTTCACACATTATATTGGTTGATGACTCTCTTAAGCCTCTTTTAATCTGCAAATTTCCCCAGCTCTTTAATTTATCTATTGAAGATCCAGGTCATTCATCCTGTGGAGCTTCTTACATGTGGGATTTTGCTGATTGCATCCTCCTGGTGTATTTAACATGCTCTTCTGTCTACAGTGTTTCTCTTACATTTGTGTTTCTAGTGACTTGCTTATAAATGGGTTGGATTTGGAAGGCAAGAATGCTTCACCAGTGGTATCGTGTACTTCCATCAGGAGACACATACTATCTGGTTCACCGATGGTGTCGTGAACTTCCATCAATAGACACAGGGTATCTGGTTCTTTTTCTGTCTGTGTTATTAAGATTGACCAATGATTTGAGATATTACCAGATTGATCCATCAATTTAAAAGTTCCCCATCAGCTTATCACTTCATGGTTTTATCGGATATTGGTGATCATTAGAGGTTGCAGAATGGTAATATTCTAAACCTACCATTCCTTCTTCATTTATTAGCTGGATTACTTCTCTAAAACAAAATTTATTTTTATGAACAACTTGATTATCCTGAGGTACAATTCATACAGGAAATGTTGGTCCTTTGTTTGCCAATTTTCAGAATAATGAGTTAGCCTTCTATTAGCCTACGAATATGTTTTAGTTTGCTAGGCAGCTGAAAGCAGATACCAAAAAATGGTTGGCTTTAACAGTGGAAATGTGTTAGCTTACAAGCTTATGGTTTTGAGGCTGTGAGAGTGTCCAAATCAAGGCATCATCAAGGTAATGCTTTCTTCCCAAAGACCAGCAGCCAGTAATCCTTGGTTCCTCTGCCACTTGGCAAGACATATGGCAGCATTCATAGGTCTCTCCCTCCTCTTCTGGATTTTATTGTTTTCAGCTTCTTGCTTCCATGGAATATATATATTCACCCCATTTATAAAGGACTCCAGTAAGAGGATTAAGACCCACCCTGGGTTACACTTTAACTGAAGTAACTTCATCAAAAGTCCTACTTTCAATAGGTCTACACCCACAGGAATGTATTAGCTTTAGGAACATGATTTTCTGGGGTACATACAGTTCCAAACCACCATAAGAGGTAACAATGAGCTTGGACTTTTTGCTTTGTTTGTTTGAGAATCATTATAAGCTCATGGCTTAAACATATTTGGTATCTTTCAATTCGATGAAGTTACTATTATTTTTGGTGCTCACATTTTACCATATTTGGCTAAAGGGAGCCTCTCAGTTTGGTTCCTAAGTCCTGTCAAGACAACCATAGTCATCTAAGATTACTTCATTGTCCTTAGGTTTGACAAGATGTTTCAAGTTCCTTTTGTGCATTTCCTATACCAAGCCTGTATTCCACTATTTCTCCAAACAGTTTTGTTCCTTAGTGGGAAATGGAGTTTAGAGGCCAAAATGTGGGCATTAGGAGAGCTCATTGCTCTAGATCTTTGTTAGTGAACAGATCTAGGAAATACATTTTTTTTTAAAGAAAACATATCATGAGTTTATGCTGATATTTTCCAATTAAAGTTTTAGATTACAGAGATGTTATAGGGTGCCTCTTTTCTTTTATACTTAAAATCTTGGTTCCTAAACATGAATACAATTATTTATTTACTTCTTCCTAATACACATACACACACACACATTTATATAAGCTTCAGAATATAAAAATTATTTCTAACAATATGATTACTAACAGTTGATTTCCTTACAGTTTTTTTTTTATCCTTAGTGTATAACTCACAAGAGATGTCAATTGAATTACTGGGTTTTAAAATAATTTGTAGTTATAAAACTCCACCAGCTCAATATGCATAGTTATTTGTTTCAGTTTACTTTTCTATTTTTAGAATATTTTTTAATGTTCATATTTTATTTTATATATATGCAAAACATTTACATGGTTCTGAAATAAATCTACAAAACAAGGTATATTTAGATAAGTCTAGTTTTCATTTCTGTCTTTTCCATTCTGTCCCCTTCCCTCCTGTAGGCAATTATATATATGTTTTAAAATCTATTCTTCAAATGTTTTTCTTCACATAATTTATGCTGGAGATCATATCTAGCAATGTATAGAGATATTCCTCATTCCTTTTTAACAGCTTCATAGTACTACATTGAATGGAAATTCTATAGTTTATGCAGTATTTTATACACTCCCCTATTGATGGGCGTGTGAGCTGTTTCTAGTCTTTCACTATGAAAAGCATTGTGCATGTATTTTTTCATATTTTGTCAGTATATCTTTAGGAAACAGTTCTAGAAGTGAGATTGCTGGCTTAAGTGCTTATGTAATTTTACTTTATTTTCCAAATTTCTTTCTATAAAGTTGTACCATTTTTACTCCCACAAGCAATGAATTTGTTGCCATACTTTTGGATTTTTGTCCTCTAATAGGTAAGAAATGATATTCAATGTAGTTTTCATTCATGTTTCTCTCATTATGAAGGAGGTTGGGCAATATGAATGCATGTGATGGTCACTTGTGTTTCTTATCTGATTTGTTGATAGCTCTTGCCCATTTTTTTAAATGGGATGGTTGGCCTTTTCTTTCTCTATTTTGTTAGAATCTCTTTTTTCATAGGCTTACTTCTAGAATTTTCACCTATCTCTGGATTTTCTATTCTTTTCTATCAGTCTATCTATTCTTGTACCAATTCCATATGGGTTTTTTGCTTGTTTGTTTTTGGCGTGGGTATGCTCCAGGAATTGAACCTGGATCTCTGGCATGGTAGGCAAGAATTCTGCCATTGAGCCACCATTGTACTGCCCTAAAGAAAAGGTTTTTTAATTGTAATTTTTTTTGTGGATTTTTTCTGGCATGTGCAGGCTCTGGGAATTGAACCCACGTCTCAGGCATTGCAGGTGAGAATTCTACCACTGAGCAACCTTTGCATAGCCCCCAACTTCATATTGTTTTAACATTAAGGATTCTGTAATATGTTTTAATATATGGTGAGGCCAATTTCACCACACTGCTTCTTACAAGGTTTCTCAGGCTATTTCTGCTTATTTGTTCTTCAACTGAACTTTTAGATCAACTTTTCTAACTCCAGAAAACAAAACTGACAATGCTTAATTGGGATCATGTTAAATTTATAAATTATTCTGGGATGAATTGACATCTTTTTGTTGCTTAATCTTCCTATCCAGAACATCATACATTCCTCCAGTTCTTCAAGTCTACTTTTGTGTCTTTGACAAAATTTTAAGTTTCTATAGTTTTCTTTGAATAGGTTTTGACATTTCTTATTAAGTTTACACCATGGGTCTTTTTATTCTCCCTGTCATGAGTGAAATTTTCTCTTCCATTGTTTCTTCTGGCTAGCTTTTGTTTGTAGATCTAAAGGGTATTGCTCTTGTTTATTGACTTTAAAGCCTGCTGCTTTATTAAATTTTCTTATTGTGTGGATTAGTTTTTCCACTGATTCATCTAAATTTTCCCAGTGTGTGACCATAAAACATAAAGAGATACGGCCTTTTAAAGTTCTCTTGTTTTCAAATTCTTCTGCTTCTGTTTCCCTTGTTTAATTGCTTTGGCTTATACCTCTAACACAACTTTGTACAGTGGTGATAGTGGTTGTCTTGTCTTGGTCCTGATTTCAGTGGGAAAGTATTTTTAGCATGAATGGATGCTGCATTTCTCTAATGCCCTTTCTGCATTTTTGGAGAAGACAACCTGATTTTGTCTTTAGCTCTATCAACATATTATTGGATTTCCTATATTGAACCATAATTCACTTGCATTCCTGGAATAAACATCATATGTATTGTTTTCAATATATTATGGTTTCTTTTTATCTGGATTTTTATTTAATGTTTTCACATCAGTATAAATGCATGAATTTGGTCTATAATTAATTATTTTTGGTAAAATCTTTGTCAGGTTTTCGAATCAATGACATTCTTGGCTTCGGAAAGATTGGAAAGCTCTTCTTCTTTTTCTATTCTGTGGAATAACATAAGTAGCACTCAGATTATCTGATTTTTAAAAATTAACTAGAATTCCCCTGATAAACCATTTGGGTTTGATGCTTTTTGGAGGCAGATGGAGGAAGGAAGGGGAGCTCTTCACTTTCTCTATTATTTCTATGATAATTGGTCTCTTAGACTTTCTGAAGAAAAGATTTCCTCCCTCTTTTATAGGGGCTACTTCCAATGGGTTATGAAATTTGGGAACCGAAGAAAGAAATGCAAATATTCTTGTAGCTCAGGAGCCATGGAAACTGGTTTTATTGGTATACGACTTTGTTTTTAAGCCTTGAACACTTAGAAGGAAAAAATAATAATTTTTCTTCACAACTTGACTTTACCACTTGGAATTATAATGTCATCAGTGAAATGTTATGAGACAGATAGTGTCCTTCAATCCTCTCTCTCCTTGGGAGCAAAAATTTTGTATAAATACACTAGTGTGTACATATCACACAGGAGCCGGTGGCCCAAGCCCACTCACTGTGTATTTCCAGGAATTAATTGTTCATTAAAAATAGACTATGATTTGGACTCTGTGCTTGGCATTTGTCAAATTAGGGTTGTTTAATTTGGTAGGGGGTTTCTTATTTTGTGTGTAAAGAAACTTCATGGGGTTCTAAGTCCCATTTCTCTCTGCTTTACTCTTAAGAAATTGCAATCCTCCCTCTTTCTCTTCACTTACTTTTTCTCTGGCTAATATTTTCCACTAGAACTTTGGGGAAACTAAGCAGATGTACTTGGATTCTTTTATTCAAACTAATGACTTGTTTCTGGACAGAAAAATGTTACCATCAACAGGACTTTTTTTTAAAATATTATACAGTGTTTGGTATGGGCCAAAAGTGTGGGATGGGGATTTAGTCTCCGAATTTGCCAAAATATTTATGCAGCAGGAATGCTGCTTACGTAAACCTGGAAGCGCTCCTGATGGATTAGCCTTCTTCTCCCATCTCAGCTTTTTTTCATTAAGGCATTGATCTTCCTCTCATGGCATCACATTTAGAGGCTAACAGGATGAGGAAAATTGTTTAGTGTACAAAATAACCTAACTCTTTGCAAAGCATCCACTTGGTTAAAGGAACCACAAGTAGTTCTAGAAAATAAAGGCTGAGAATTCTCATTAGGGTCTGACCCCCTCATTTCCTAAAGCTCCCCAGAAGTGGCCAAACTCAGGTTTGGGAAAAAATTAAATAGAAAGAAATTCGAATAAACACACAAAACACCCCTTTTTATTAAAAAAACAACCTTTTTTATGGGGTCTGAAATTTCTAAGTAATAGAAAAGTGCAAAATGAGGGCAAATCATAAGTGTTATACATTAAGAAAACATACTATACATTAAACCTGTACTTGATAATTGTGAGGCGCTAACAAAAGTGTAGGATTAGAACAATCCCTCACACGTATGAAAAAAAAATCCACGTTTATATACCCAATCAATAAAACTCGCATGGGCCAATGGGACATTCGGGGGTGAGAAATGAGACATGGTAGAAAGGCATGAAGCAGCCCTCCCAAACCTCCCTGCTTACTTCATCCTCTGTGATTCTTTTTATGCTGTCCTATGAGTTAATCATGATTATAAACTTAAATTATTTTAAGCAGATGTGTGTCAGTGCTCTCTGATAAAAGCGTGCCAGCACCTTATTTCAGTTTGTACCAATGCCAACCCCTCCACAAAGCAACAGTCTCTCAGCAGAAATGGTGATGACTCCAGAGGAGAATCATACTGCAACCTTTACCTGGGGCCCCCGGGTGACATTGACAACTCCAGGGGGAGATTCTTCATAGAGGACATCCTCATGCTGGGTCTTGAAGGATGAATAGGAGTTTTCTTCATGACTCTGAGAACTTCCCACCTGAATGGTGGGGTCATAGTGTTTCACTGGACCTGGTCTCACAGGGAGGGCAGTGAGGTGGGGCCAAAGTCCTGAAAGGTGTCTCTTGATTGTGTCCTTTTTGTGTCAATCGTTGGAGAAGAGGTGGGCTCTTAGCGTGGAACTATCATGGTGAGAATAGACCCTACTCTCTTCCTTATTAATTTCTCTAACTAATATTTGTTGAGCAAATGCCGGCAGGGCTGCCACACACAGCTGAAAAGGTTGCATATATCCAAGGGGCATCATTCCTATTGTTGATATCGTAGATTTGCATGTTTATTGTGCCAACTATCTGGAGGATGCCAGTAAAGGGTCTCGACTAAGGGATGCCTGATTCCAAGTTGCACAAAGTTACCACACCGTGCACATTCGTGCTGGGTGGTGGGAATCCAGAGATGGGTGGGACACAGACGTCTTCTCGCAGCTCTCAAAGGAGCTAAGAAGAAGAGGACCTTGTGGGGAGTGTTGGGGATCAAATCACGTCCCCCACAAAAGACAAGTTCAAGCTTGAGCCACGACCCTACAGAAGTGAGCCATTTTAAACAGGACCTTTGAAGATGGTATTCTCAGTGAAGGTGGGGACTCATTTGTGAATAGGTCTTCAAAGAACCTTCTTAGATGAAGTCAGATTGAATCGGGGAAGCCTTAATCCATATGACCGGTGACCTTCTAAAGAGTGGAAATTAGAATATTGCCAGCCAGAGGGAGAAAAAGGAGGAAACCAAGGAGACAGAGTGCCATGTGATGGAGGCAGAGATGCAAGCCAAAGAACCCCAAGGATTGCAGTGAGCCATTGCACAAGGATAGTACAAACTCTAGGAGAAAACATGGCCTGTTAAGCTCTTGATTTTGGACTTCTAGGCTCCAAAACTGTAAGAGAATAAATGCCAGTCATTTAAACCACACTATTGGTGGTAGTAGCTCTGGGAAACCAAGAGAGTGACCCTGAGAAGAAGGAAAGTGGGCCCTGGATTCTGGGATCATGAACCAAAACCTGTATCCTAAAGCAAAGGAAACTCAAGCATATTGTCTAGAGAGATAACGTCTAGCAGAAAAATAACAGGAGCCACAAACGCAGACCACCTATGTCATTTCAAATTTTCTAGTAGCCACTTTTTTTATTGTATAGTATAATATATATACAAAGCAAAGAAAGAAAAAAGCAATAGTTTTCAAAGCATTCTTCAACAAGTACTTACAGGACAGATCACAGAGTTTGTCATGGGCTACCACATGATCCTCTCATATTTTTTCTTCTAGCTGTTCCAGAATATAGGAGGCTAGAGGGTTTAAATACTTTTTTATCATCACAATTTCTTCTTTTTTTTTGTGAACAATAACATATATACAAAAAAGCTGTAAATTTCAAAGCACGGCACCACAATTGGTTGTAGAACATATTTCAGACTTTGACATGGGTTACAATTTCACAATTTTAGGTTTTTACTTCTAGCTGCTCTAAAATACTGGAGATGAAAAGAGATATCAATTTAATGACTCAGCATTCATATTCATTTGTTAAGTCTTTCTTTTATGTATAATTCCACCATCACCTTTGATCTTTCCATGCCTCTCATTGGAGTTGTTTGGGCTGTGGCCATTCTAAATTTTTTATAATGGAAGGGTCTGTCACTAATTGGGGTGGGGAGATGGAACTATCTGATGTTCTGGAGAGGCTGGGCTAGGTTTCAGGACTTAACTGGACCAGGAACCCATCTGGAGGTTGTAGGTTTCTGGAAAGTTATTCTAGGCCTGGAACCTTTGTGGAATCTCATATATTGCCCTAGGTGTTCTTTAGGATTGGCTGGAATGGTCCTGGTTGGGGGCTGGCAGGTTATGATAGGTAGCAAGGTCTACCTGAAGCTTGCATAAGAGCAACTTCCAGAGTAGCCTCTTGACTCTGTTTGAACTCTCTCTGCCACTGATACTTTATTAGTTATACTTCTTTTCCCCTATTTTGTCAGGATGTAATTGTTAATCCCATGGTGCCAGGTCAGGATTCACTCCTGGGAGTCATCTCCCATGTCACCAGGGAGACTTTCACCCCTGGATGTCATGTCTCATGTAGGGGGGAAGGCAATGATTTCACTTGCAGACTTGGGCTTAGAAAGACTGAGGCCACATCTGAGCAACATCAGAGGTCCTCCAGAAGTAACTCTTAGGCATGCCTATAGGTAGTGTAAGTTTCTCCACTACCTACATAAGCTTCACAAGAGAAAGCCTCATGATCGAGGGCATGTCCTATTGATTTGGGTATCCCTAAAGTTTGACACAGTATCAGGGGATTCCCTGATGATTAGGGTTCCATAGTCTTTCTCTCCTCCCTCAGGGAACCACTTTTTAAAAAGTAAAAAGAAATAGGTGAAATTAATTTTCATAATGTAATTTGTTTAACTCAATAGATCCAAAATATTACCATTCAACATACAATCAATATAAAAAAGCATTCATGAGAGATTTATGTATATTTCCATGTATCAAGTCTTCGAAGCCTGGTGAATACTTCACATTTTCAGCCCATCTCAATCTGGACCAACCACATTTCAAGGGCTCAGTAGCCTCATGTGGACTTCATATCTTCAGGATCTGGCTTGTTATCATTTGAATCCCCTCTTGACGTCTCTAGTCTGAGATAGAGGCCTCCCTTCCTGGAACAATCAAGTCTTGCCTTGGGTCTCCAAAGGCTCAGAAGGCAGGTGGGTGTTGGGAGTCCACAGGGGCATGAGTGGATGAGTGCTCCTGTCGCCTCTGCCCCCCTTCCCCACCATTCTTCCAAGGCCAGCGAGAACTCAACCCTTCCATGAGACACAGGCAAAAAGAAATCATGGATCCATGCTGTTCTTATTTGAGGAAGGAGCCATTACAAGCCATTTTGCAAGGAGCCACATGAGTAAGCAACCTCAGACAGAGGGGAACCAGAAAGCTGGGTGGCCTTCTGGGGAACACTAATGATGATGGTGAACACGGCTGCCGTGACCACGTTCCAGGAGCAGAGTCCTGTGTTGAGCCCTGGGGAAGAGAGGGAAGGTTTGTGAACATGAGAAATGATCAGAATTGTAATGGGTGACCCTGGGAGAAGAACTAGAGCAACTGTGTGTAGAAACTTAATCTGCACAATATTTTATGGTGGGTATAATCAGACAATGGGCTGCCTCAGCAGGAGTGAGTTCCCCATCCTTTGAGGTATTTAAGTACATGCATTGTGACGATTTGGCACAGACAGCATTGACTGCAGATTCAGTGAGTTTTTTGCATTTATTTCTCATTTGTGTGAGTTTAGGCAGAGGCATGGGGGTGCTGACTTCATCAAGAGAGCAAGAAAAAGGACAAGGAAGGAAAACCAACTGACCCTGGAAATGTGCATGTGAATCTTTTTTGGATTTAATAAATAAAGGAAGAATCTATGTGATGAAAATTACAGAATGCTGATGAAAGAAATCAAAGGAGACCTAAATAAATGGAGGGACATACCATGTTCATGGATTGGAAAATTCTTTTAGTAAAGGTGCAAATTTTCCCAGAGTTGATTTATAGGTTTAATAAAATTCCTGTCAAAATCTCAACAAAGATTTTTGTAGATGCAGACAAACTTATGCTAAAAATTTATATGGAAAGGGAAAAGCCCTAGAAAATAATCTTTGACAAAGAATTAAGTGGGAGGAATCAGTCTACCTGATATTAAGGACTACTATGGAGCCACAGAATTTGAGCCAGTGTGATATCGGTGGAGGGGAAGACACATGGATCAATGGAGCAGAATAGAGGACCCAGAATTTAGTATTTCCTGATTTGTAAGTGTTTACCTATCTCTGGATGATTGACTTATGTACCCCAATTTAGACATGTTCTTGATCTTAACCTATGTCCCTGTAGGTGTGAGCCCATTGTAAATAGGACCCTTTGAAGATGTTATTTTTACTTACTGTGTATCTGAACTGATAAGGGGCTGAGTCCTTATTTTAGGGTGTATTTCATCTCTCTCACTGAACTTGCAGTAAGAGGTAGTAGCTCTGGAGCTCCTGGCTCAAGTCCTTCTGACTATCACCCCCAATTCCCAACTCATACTTGACTTGTGGTCGGGGCTTGGCAGATACTGAGATGCACCAAGCCATAGGGGCTTAGACATAGAGCTGCCAGGGAAAGTGGCCTGAGAGCTCCCCTCATTTGGCTCATGAGGAAATGCAGGTGCAGGCTGTTGAATTGCCCTGGCCAAGATGGGTACAGCTTTGTGTTTATTCCCCTTTCCTGATCACAGCTCCCTGCTTTTCCTTGGGGCACTGGCCCACCCCTGCTATATACCATCATGGGACTCTGTAACCCCACACTTTAGGCTTCATTGCAGAGGAAAGGTGTGACTGAGGCTGAAGCAATCAGCATATATCAGCTCAGGGATGATCACATAATCAGATTCAGGCCTATGAGAGGCAGCCTCAGGTCCTTTTGGTAGCCCATGATGCAGCCCTGGAGCTGCTGCAGGATTGTTCTATTGAAGAATCTACCTGAGAGTGAAGCCAAGCCAAGCCAAAAGAAAAAGACTGAGCTAGAGAGCAATAGCCCTTGGATGGCATCATTGGAGAACCTGGATCCAGCTATGCCTGAAGTTACCCCTTGAGCTTTTTAAATTACATTAATTAATGTTTTTCCTTTTTGCTTAAGACAGTTTGAATTGTGCTTCTAATATTCAAACCCTTAAAATTCTGGCTAATCTATTACCCTGGGCTGGAGCTCCTTCCCTCTTTCTTCCTTGACCAGTATAATGATGGAGGATTCCTGAGGTTACTTCCCAGCAGGGAGCCCCTTCACTCACCTGACTCCCAATCAGGCAGTTGTTGGTCAAGAGATTCTCCTTCTTTGCACTACCCCTGACCCGCCCTGTTCTGAAGTTCTACCAACATTACCAGCCTAACGTTATGTGTAAAACACAATGCCAGTTCCTTGGGCCTCTTGCTCACCCAGGCTCAGACCCTGAGGTTCTCTGAAACCCACATTGCAAGGGGCTTATAATGAGAAGGGGTGGACTCTGCAAGTACCACACCCCAAGTTGTAGCCCACTCCCTGGGTCCCCCCACTATCTCCCCAGGAGGATCTCCAGTCCTCCAGGATTGACAAGCTGTGAACACCCATCTCTGGAGGCTGGAGAGAGTTGTTTTATTCCAGTGGCTTTTTCCAAGCCAGACAGGGCTGAAATGTGAGCTCCCCCTACTTTAACCACAAGCAGAAGTGCCAGGAATCTGCACACATCCACAGCAGTGGAAAAGTCATGGGGCCTGGGAGGGGAGGTGGAAGGCACCAGGGGCTTCCAGTGTAGGAAACACTTCTACCAGGGGGTGGTGGGTTCTGCTACTTTCCTCAGTAACTGAGGCCCTAGGAAAAGAATTCAATGTCTCTAAGCCTCAGTCTCTATATCCATAAAGTAGACACACGAGCCTCCCCTCCACAGGATGCAGGAGATATTTGACACACACTAAGCGCTCAGTAAATTAATTTAACTATAGCCATGATCCTGCAAGGCAGGTGCCAGGCGACCGATTGCACAGAGCAGCAGGCTCAGAGCAGGTTCAGAGGGGGTGAGCCACATGTCCGAGGTGGCACAGCAGCTCAGGGCTGTGTGAGCAGCACCCAGGAGAGTTGGCAAAAATAGGAAAGCACCCTCCAAATACACAGCCAACAATTGTTGTAGAGGATGCTCTTGAGTAACGTTTGGTGCCTCTTTAGGAGTTCAGTGCCGAGGCTCTGACTGGCCGTCATCTGGGTGCGCTGGGGGAGGTGGGGGGCTCTAGTGGGCCCCGCAGTCCCAGCCAGGGACTCCCTTGAGGAGGGCCGAGGAGAGAGGGGCCACCCCCATAGCTCACTGGCCAGTCTGGAAGCATGGAGGGAGGCAGAGGGGGGTCTCCAATGCCCTTGGGGGCCCCAGGGTGGTTCTGAAAAATAAACTGTTCAACTCAGGTGAGAGTCAAGACTTTGAAAGGAGAGAAAGTCCAAGAGCCCCAGGACATGTGTTAGTGGGTGAAGTAATTAAGACAACCTGCTGATCTCCCAGGGAGGCATAAATCATCCCAGAGCCACTCGGGGCCTGTCCTGCCCAGCCGGCTGAGCCCCTAATTCTTCACAGCTGGACCTGGGAGATGGCTGGGTGGGGGAGGGGATAAAAGCGCCACGCAGGAAGGGAAAATGGGGAGGAGGGAAGCAGGGCCAGGGAAGACGGGGGCAGAGAGGAGCTGGAAAGGGAGATAGGGGAGAGGCCCTGAGGGATACATAGAGAGAGCTGGGAGAGGCAGAGAGAAAGGGAGACAGACAGACAGAGACAGAGACACGCAGAGAGGCAGAAAAAGAGATAGAGACAGAGAGATACAGGGAGAGAGAGACAGCAACAGAGAGAAACAGAGGAAGGAAAAGGGAGATAAAGACAGTAAGAGACACAGGGGTGAGACAGAGATGGAGAGACCGGGAGAGACATGTGATCAGCAAAGTAAGAGGATTTTGGAAATTAAGAGGGTCAAGTGAAGGTCTCAGTAGACCAGGGGACCTTGGCCTGGGGCCCTGTGAGCTCCGGGGGTTCCAGACAGGTGGGCCAATGGCTGGACAGGTACGGGGTGTAGGGGCAAGTTACAGGCACAGGCCTTGTTCCCCCTTCCCCTCCTCCCCCACCTCAAAACAGCCCAACTGTGTTGGCCTCGGGGACTGTCTTCTCTGAGCCTGCGGCCACATTTGAGTATCGCGTAGCTGACCCTGCCCAGGAGGAGCCCGGGGTCAGACAGGTAGGAACCAGCAGATAAAGCTGCCTTCCATCCCACCCACCGCACCCCCACCCAGACCCCTCTGTCCTGCCCAGAAGGCCATGGGCTGGGGGGCCAGGCCGGGCAGGGCTGCTGCAGGCAGGCAGGAGGCCTCCGCTCCCCGAGGGCCCTCTGCAGCCTGGGCCAAGGGCTGCTCCTCCAGGGAGATCCTCAGCAATGCCCGTTTGAAAAGGACTTTAAAATCCTGAGTCCACAAGCCTAACCTGGCCTCAGGCTCAGGGAGGGAAGGAGAAGCCCAGCTCCTGCTCCACCAACATCCCGGAGGGCAGGGCTTATTAGCCCATTTTACAGACGAGGGAAACTGAGACTTGGAGAGGAAAAACTAACTTGACCAAAGACTCACAGCTGGTGAGAGAAAGGAGCAAGGGACCAGAAAGAGGATGAATTCCCGCCCTCCTCCTTTCCATCCCTCCTGCACTCATGGAGGTTTCCCTGACTCATCGCTGAAGAATGAGAGCAGAGGGCAGAGGTGAAGCTTCCACGCAGTGATATTCTCCTAGGGAGGCCGCAGCCACCCAGCACAAACTGGGCAGCATAAAGCAACAGGCATTTATTGCCTCGCGGTTCTGGAAGCTGACAGAAAGCGGGGTAAAGTGAGGGGTCGGCCGGCCACGCGCCCTCTGAGCGGTCCCGTGCCCCCCTCCTGGCTCCCCTCCTTCAACCTCTGCCCCCGTCGTCACGTGGCCTTCTCCCCGTTTCTCTCTGTGTCCCTTCTCCCTTTCTCACCAGGACACCCATCCCACTGGATTCAGGGCCCACCCTTCTCCAGTGTGACCTCATCTTAACTTGCCTAATTCCATCTGTAATGAGCCTTTTCCCAAATAAGGTCACATTATGAGGTCTTGGGGAGTAGCACTTCAATTTATTTGGGGGAGTCCCAGCTCAGTCATTCAACACACATCCTTGGGAAACTAAGTGCCCGAGTCTTGGTGTCCCTCAGTGAGTGCTGGCTGCCCGGCTCCAAGCCTAGCCCTGGGCACCCCGGGGAGAAAGCCCCTTTGATAAGGTGACCTGTTCCTCAAGTCACAGCAATCTGAGCGGGGCAGGATGAAGGGGCTCGCAGGACAGAAAGGAAGGAAGGAGCTCACTCTTGGAGTAGTGAGAGCTGTGACACGCCACGGTCCATGTGAGGGGCATGGAGGGCAGGGCTGCTGTCCCACGCACAGACGGTCTCCTTGCCCACCTCGCCTTTGCCCACCTCGCCTTTCCAGTCAGGAATGGGGCAGGTGTCCCCGTCTCTAGGCCAATGGTGCTGGGAGCAACCCTGACCTAGGCTGACCCAGTATGTCCTCTCTTGGGAATCTGAAGGTGCAGAGAGGAGCTGGTCCTGTGGTGGTGGCCTTGTCAGAGAGTGGCGGCCTTGGTCTGAAGGTATTAGGCTTGATCCCAGGGTGATGGCCTTGGCCTGATGATGGTAACCTTGGTCTGAAGGTGGTGGCCTTGGCCCAAGGGTGGTGGCCTTAGTCTGAGGCTGGTGACCTTGGCCTGAGGGGGGTGGCCTTGGCCCAAGGGTGGTGGCCTTGGCAGGTCATGGAGGATAGTCTGGCAGCCCCTTGCCTGTGTTGTACATCATGCTAAGTGTGGCGGGAAATCTGCTCTGCAGAGAATAGCAGAGAGATCAGAGCAGACTCATCGAGAAGCAGCTCCAGAAGAGGGGAGATGGCAATGGTAGGCAACCTGCCATGGCCGGTGAGAGGTGGCTGGTGGCATTTCCTTAGGCTCCTCCTGGCACCCTTCCATGACTCTGTTCCCATGACTCCTGTACATGGGATTCTGTTTCTCACAAGCAGATCTTCTTGGATGGAGACCTGGGAGGAGGAGACGGCCCCGGGTGAGCAGTCCTTCCCCAGGCAAGGACATGGCACAGGCTGAGGGAGCAGTAAAGACAAAAGAAAGGCCTGGTGGTTTCTAGAGATGCGGGTAAGGGTGGAGGATGCCTGATTCAGACAGTGGGGGTCATGGAGCAGGGGTTATCATCCAGGAAGGAAGATGGGGCCAAATGGTGGCTTAGTGAGATGGGATAGGGCGTTGGTGCCAGGTGTGGAGTGTGGATGTGCCTGGGGCCAAGGGAGATATGGCAGGACCCTGGAATCCTGATGCCAGCCTGGCATCGTCCCCTGTCATGCTGGCCACGTGAGAGGGAGACCCTAGCAATTCCCAGACCCTTGCAGACGGGGACGACCCCTTTATGGCAGCAATCACTTCCCAGTAGGGAGAAAAAACAGCGTTAAGAGAAGGATGAGAATATCATCTGAGCAATCAACAGGGAACCCAAACGTGAGCCACATGGTTTTTGAAATGTTGTGAACCTAAATGTTACAGCCTCATTGTACCCACACACAAAGTCCCATTTTCCCTCAAGGGACATACTGAGGAATTATGACAATAATTGGAACCACCTTGGAAGAAGACAGCGGAGGGGAAATGGGCATACATCGTTCCATTCCTGAACCTCCCAGCCTATGGAGGTGGGTTGAGTGTGCTCCTGGTTTCCACGCCAGCCCCAGGGAATGGCAGCAGGGGCCCGAGGGCTGAGGGCAGAGGGGGTGTCCTCCAAGTCCCCAAAGGCTCATCTGGTCAGGGATGTCCACGAGACAGGCATGAGAGTACTTAGCTGGAGCCCTTCTCTCTCGGCCAAGGCCAGGGGCAGCTTCTCCAGAGGTTCTGTCCTTCGTGTAGAGAAAGGCCAAGCCACGGGGAGGCCACCCAGGGACCCTCTGTCTGTTCATGAATGCCTGAGAGCCAGAGATGCTGGGGCTGGACCCAGAGCCCTTTCCCTGCTCCCATCCAGGCCCAATCCCTACCTGCCCAGTCTTCCTCGCTTTCTGCACCTCCACCCTACCCGGAAGCCTGACGGTGGCTTGTGAGGGGATTTCAGTCCCTTTAGAACTTCTTCTGCTTTATTGTTATATTGCATTTTTTATGGCCCAGACAAGTCCAGCAGGAAAGCATTAGCTCAGCATTTCTGCACGGGCTGCACGGCCAAGCTGGTTACAGAACTGTCCTCCTGGGACGGCAGCTGCCCGCCTATGCGGCCGCCTCTGCAAGGCCTGCCCTCCCAGGGGCTGCCAAAGTGACCCGCCCAGTCCGGCCAAATCCAGCCATGCGCGTGGGGCTTCCCTGGCTGCTGGTGGGTGCCAGGCCCCGGCAGTCCCTGCAAGCAGTATCCTTGGAGGAATGCTAGGTCCCCAAGATCCCAACAAAATGGAGCGTGGGGGGCAATCGGCCAGTGGGGAGCCCACAGACGTGCATGAGCTCCAGCTCCAGCTGCTGGGCTCAGGCCTCCGCCTTCCTACCTCTAAAGTCGAGCTGATGACCATAGCAGACATTTATACATAACACTGCCTCCATGCCTGGTTCTCAGTTTAAGCACTTAGGATCTTTCTCACACTGGTATGGTGACTTGTGGACTAACAGCATCTCCATTTTAACAGAAGGGGAAACCGAGGTGCAGAGAGGGACACTTCCAGGTTTTCCTGAGGATCCAGGCTTGGATGTGTCAAGCCTCGAGCAGGGTGCTGGGACCTAACAGAGGCCAGGGTTGGGGGTCAGGGAGAGCCACCATTATTTGCCCCATCGTTCCAGCCCCACCCTGCACCTCCCACCCCAGTCCTGCACTAGTGCTGACCAGAAAATGAAACAGACCAAACAGCTCAAACGTTGGATGACGTCTTCCCAGCCCCATGGCCCCATTGCATCCTCTTCCCCACTCTGGTGGTCCTTCTAGAGGCCCTGGACTGTGTCCATCCAGCTCTGTGGCCTCTCAGCCTTGCTTCTCTCTGGTTCACCTACTGTGATCAGAGACTCACCAGGACAGAGGCTCCCCTCCAAGTCCACTCATGCTTTCTCATTCCTCTGGGAGGTCAACCCCTTTGATTTGCAGGCATCAGTTGAATGCTTGAGTTTTAGTGAAGTCACTTTCATTGAACTGCAATAATTTGGAATTTGCAAAAAGCATCAAAGTCAATAAAGGACAGCTCTATTTTTCATCTACCCAGAACAGTAGCCCTATTTGAAACACTGCATTGTTGGAGCAAGGTTCCCATCTGCTCACTGATGCTGCCCC
>PVIY010029081.1:0-32426 GCA_004026745.1 Myrmecophaga tridactyla
CTCAAATGGGTGGAGACATGTCATCCACTAATCCAATTTAACAACCACTCTTGACTAAATCACATCAACCAGGCAGATGATCTCATCTCAGTTTCAAACATACAGTATTGAATAGATTATTCTACCTTTATGAAATGGGATTTACATTAAAACATGGCTTTTCTTAGGGGGCATACTTCCTTTCAAACCAGCACACTTGGTATTGAGAAAACTAAGTTTATTATTTTATGAGCTTTTTCTTACCTCTCAGAAACAGTAGGTATTTCAGGTTTCAGCTCAGGAAGTTCAGATTGTAATAACAATTATAGATGAGCTGACCGAGGCTGAGTGTCATCGAGGGACTGAACACAGTTAGTAATCACTGCCATCAGACTCTAAAGTCTGCTCTTTCCTTTACACCTGCAGTCTCTCCCTGCACAGGCAAAGAGAATCTAGGGTTTGCTTCAAATAAAAGACAAGTAGTTTATTCCATCTCTGGACAATTACATAAATGAATTTTTGGAAGAATCGAAAATTGATACAGAGCATTTGAAGACCCTACAATGTTATTAAAACTAATGACAACAATTAGATTTGAAATAGGCGGTCATGAATTTCAGTCACTTTCCTGATGTTTGCTTACTGGGTGAGCTGGGCGAGTCTGTTAAGCAAAATGCACACCATTTTCATCATGAGTGAGATGGAAGAAATTTTTCTCATCTTACTGGAAAGAGAACACATTTTCTGTGCACCTGTGACCCAGCACTTTATAAGTATTAGCTCCATTCTTACAGCAACATTTTCACTAGGACCCAATAAATTAATCTAATTTGCCCAAGGTCACAGAATTAGTACCTGTGATTACTACCACCCGAGACTGCTCTGCCTGTCTTAAAAGATCGTCATGAGATAAAATAAGAAAAAAGATAAGGAAAGAATCACACTATCCAAAATCTGGTAGCATCGGTGAGAATAGTAGAATGAGCACTGAACTTCAAGGCAGAACACTTGGGTTTTAAATTCTCACCTCACCACTTTCTAACAGTGCAATCTCGACAAATTCACTTCTCCTCTTCGAACCTCAGCTTTCTCATCAGTAAAATGGGACTCAGCCACTCACTCGGGCTCAGACACCTGCCTTACAAAGCTGTTATGAGCCTCCAGCAGGATCGCAATTGTGAAAACACTTTGTATTCCATAGAACCCTATACAAATGTGTGCTATTACTATTATTGCCATTCCTATTATTATTATTACAGCATGTTCTTTGGGCAAGGCATTTATGTTAAACTGACACAGCACATAATTGGAGTGCTCAAGTTAAATAAATGAAGTCAGCTGTCTAACTCCTTTAAGATAAATGATGTTATTACAACATAATTGTATAACCCCATATAGCTTACAGCAGCAAAAGGATGTGTATTTCACATGCCCTCCTATAATTACATCCCCATTATAATTTTGCAGTTAGTTGCGATGAGCTCTGGTCATGAAAACATGCCAAATTTCTATGGGATTGAAGTCTGCCTAATTTTAGCAAATTGAGAGTCACACAAAAGAAAAGAGATAAATACTATGTTGTTATTTTTCATTAGAGAATTGCTATATTAAGAGGCTGCGATCCAGCTGTGTTTGTTTAAATAAAAGTGTGATTTGAATACCTCCTACAGCTAATGTTCCTGCCAATGAATAAAAGATAAAAATGCAGCTCTCGTTGGATGGGAGTCTCTGCGTTCTAGCTGACTCGGAGATTTATTGTTCCACATAAGGAAGTTGAAAGCGTAGAGGGCAGACCACACGCAGGGGCCTTTTGTGTATTGTTTCAAGCCATACCACTAATAGATTTCTTCCACTGAGGCTCCCAGCAATTCAGCTGTGCTCAAATGCTCTACTTAACTGTGAAAAAAATAATAATAAAATAGTAATTATGCCTAAATGGCAAATGCAGACCAGCTCAATGCCACAAGGAAGAAAGTAAACAGGAACAAATGCCGTTCAGAAAAGGAATGCTGTATTGTAACGTCGTGATTATAATGGACTTAAGCCGCCTTTATTTCCTCCAAACAGACCCTCTCACTTATTACCTTGTGCCTCTTTCTCCTCCGTCTTCCGTCAAGAACTAGCTATATTCTCCTGAAATTCACTGCCCTGCAGGCTGGACTACCCAGAATGGTAGAGCAGTGATGGCCAAGTTTCCACTACAGGGTAGTGCCATTCTAACAGCATGTCCAGCCATGTTGTAGGAGACTAGCCTACCTACCTGGATACAGGCAGGTTAAAAATCCCTGCCCTCAAGCCATTCACAGTCACAGGATGGATAGTGCCTCCCCATTCTGCAGACCACTAAGTAGACACTGCTTGCTCCAACTGGATCCTGCTTGCTCTTGACCACTCAATTCTTGTCACTCTTCACCTTGCACTCTAACATATCCATATCAGACTTTTTAATATGCACATGTGCACACTTTCAATATCTTACTTCTAGGCCTTTGCAAGTGCTACCTACCCTCTCTACCTGACTATCCTTCCTTCATGTAGTGAACTCCTGCACACCTTCATGACTTAACACAAGCATCATTTCCTAGAAGTCTTCCCTGCACTGCTCCCATGGCCCAAGTGTGGGATGAGCATACTTTCTCTCTTTGTCAATAGCATCCCGTGCTATCCTGTCACTCTAGGATTCTCAACTGAGGCCGCTGGACTAGAAAGACATACCTCAGTGTTCCTAAACCATTCCTTTCTCTCCCACATTTCCCTCCCCACCAGTTCTCACCATCCAACAGAATCACAGACATCATGAGCCGCTGTTACTGATAGGTTGCATTTTTCAGATATGTTGAACTAGAATAAAGTTAGAGCACTATATAGTTGTATTGCAATTTTTGCTTTATTTATCTGTCTCACCTATAGGCATTTGAGAGGAGGAACTGTGCCTTTTGATCTCACAGCACATAATGGTGAATAGCGCCTCATACTTACATAGCACCTACTGAATCAATAGATAGATGGATGAACAGATAAACATAGTTTTAAAAAGTAGGTACCTGGTGACATACAAAAAGTGGAAACAATATGAAATGAGAAGTAAAAGGAGAGAACGTTCATTTACAGCTGGACATGCTCAGTGGAGCTTTACAGAGAAAGTGTTTGTTAAGCTAAGACTTAAAAATCTTGTGATTAGGAGCTAGGTGTTCCAGGCAGAGAGAACGTGAAAAGCTCTGTTTAACAAACTCACCAAACCTCTCTATACAAAGAGTATGGTTTCTTTAGAAATCAACACTTTGAAAGGCTAAACACTCCTTCTAATAAAACCAACCTCTGAAGGTTTTAGGAAGCATCTTCAAGTCCTGCATACACAGCCACTAAAGAAAATCCATCTCAGATGGATTTTTTAGTTTTAATTTTAAACCTAAGTCCTTACTATCCAGCTTGATTTCACATCTCACTCTTCCTCCAAAGGCTGAATTCATATGATTCACCTACATCATATGTGCTCAATATATTGAATATGAGAGAACTAACAAATAGAATTGCCACTACCAAGGACAATAAAGGTGTCACATCACTTCATCATAGTCACCATGTGATAGTGACAAATTGCCTGGTGGGAAGAAAAAAGAAAAACACACCACTTACTAACTGCGGAACCCTGAGCACATTATTTAACCTTGCTAACCCTCAGTTTCCTCCTTTGCAAGATGATTTTAACAATGGTTGCATCAAAAAGCCACTATTAAAAATATATATGCAAAGTCCCCTTGGGGGAATGATGAGAAAGAGGGAAAATTCAACTTCCCCAAGTGAAGAATTCTTGATATTCTCACAAGCAGTGGAGACAACCAAAGCAACAGGCTGAGCCCCCAATCTTGGGGTTTGTTTATATGAAACTTAACCCCACAAAGGATAGGTCAAGCCTATTTAAATTAGGCCTAAGAGTCACCCCCAAGAGAACTTTTTCTGTTGCTCAGATGTGGCCTCTCTCTCCAGACAACACAACAAACAAAGTCACCGCCCTCCCCCTGTCTATGTGGTACATGACTCCCAGGGGTGTGGACTTTCCTGGCAACATGGGACAGAAATCCTAGAATAAGCTGAGACTCAGCATCAAGAGATTGAAAAAGCCTTCTCGACCAAAAGAGTGAAATGAGACAAAATAAAGTGTCAATGGCTGAGAGGTTCCAAACATACTAGAGAGGTTATCTTGGAGGTTATTCTTATGCATTAAATACATATCACCTTGTTATTCAAGATGTAATGGAGAGGCTGGAGGGAACTTCCTGAAAATGTAGAGCTGTGTTCCAGTAGCCATGTTTTTTGAAGATGATTGTATAATGATACAGCTTTCACAATGTGACTGTGTGACCATGAAAACCTTGTGTCTGATGCTCCTTTTATCTACCTTATCAACAGTCTCGGGCGGTAGTAATCACAGGAATAAAAATAAATAATAGGGGGAACAAATGTTGAAATAACTTAGTAGATTGAAATGCTGGTGATCAATGAAAGGGAGGCATAAGGGGTATGGTATGCATGAATTTTTTTCTATTGTCTTCATATTTCTTTTTCTGAATTGATGCAAATGTTCTAAGAAATTATCATGATGATGAACATGCAACTATGTGATGATATTGTGAATTATTGATTATATATGAGGAACAGAATGATCATATATTAAGACTGTTTTTGTTTGTTGCTATATTTTATTAAAAATTAATTTTAAAAAAGAGTTAAAAAAAGCCACTATTAAGATCAAATGAGAAAACTATTGGGTTGAACCACATGACATTGTCATCTTTGTGGAAGATCAGCAATTTCATGTGGTTCAACTTAATGGAACAGCGATTAGATTATAGTCTATGTTCAATTGATGTGAAAAATAAATATGTATGTACCTGATAAATACTAATTTAATCTCAGCCATGTCATTTAATAGCAGTTGGTGAGCAAGTTAATTATTGTTCTAATCTCAGTTTCCTCATCTGTTAGATGCTGTTGATGACACTTGCTTTGCAGTTATCCTATGAGGATTAAGGAAATTAGAAATATCTGTTACAAAGAAAGTGCTGAACAAATAGAAGCCAATATGACTGCAAAGCTCCAGGATCTATGCAAAGGCTACAATATTTCAAAAAAGTATAGGGAGAAAGTTTATTCAAGAGCGGTTTTCAGCCATAGGTATTCCGGTCTCATTTTGGAATACTCTTTTGTACTATGAGCATGCACATAATTCTAAGGAAATGATGTGTTGGAGTTGACTTAGTTAACCCACGTGGGGGACCGAGTGGCTGCTTGCCAGAAGCTGTTGACTCTTGAAGCCTCTGGAATGTCAGGGAGTCTGGTTTCTACTCTCTGAGTCCATTTAAGTAACCAGAATGCCTGAAGTCTAAAAATTCTATTCAAACAGTGGCCTTTGTGATCAAATTAAAAGTACATGTTTTTTCTAAGAATACAGTATGGGGATCAAAACTAGATGTGAAATACTCAGAGGGATCTGATTAACAGCAGAAGTTTCTGACCTACTAAAACATAAAATATTCCTTCTACCCATCAGAAATGATTATTATTATTAACGGCAATAATAATAAACCAAGTTATGACAACATGCTAAGGCGCTGGGCAGACATGGCTTTTATCAAGTCAAAAACACTAATATCCATCCAATAAAATAATTGTTTTGATTAAATTGTGGAATATCTGAGAAGTAGTATACCAGGATAGTGAAAGGATATGGCAGAGGAACGTTCACAGTACACACATGGGGGAGAGCTATAAAGACAGTTGAGAATGTGGGCCCAGGGACCTCAATCACACAAAGAATTTAGAGACACATTTTAACATCTTAGCATGGTGTTGAAAATAATTACCAAATCTCAAAAGAGGTCTTCATTTTCAAGAATTTGGATCAGGGATGATGTGAAATATCCTGAACAGAACTTCTTAGAGATTATCCTTTTTTAAAAAAAGAAAGAAAAATAATAAAATACTGAACCACACTGTGAGGCATGCGTGTGGAGAGAAGGAGGTCTCTCTCTTAAAACCAGGACTTGAAAGCCAGTCCGCTGCTCATATTTGGCACCAAGACACAATAGAGAGTAGGGATTAAGAATACAGACTTTTTGGTCCACTAGATCTGGGTTGAGTGCCAGTTGAGCCACTCTGTGACTGTAGGAAAATCATCTAACCTCTCAAAACTTAAGTTTCTCCATCCGCCAATAAGGCTAATAATATCTGCCTTGGTAGGTTAGCAGCACAGAACCTCAGAGACAGTTATTAGACAATACATTCAGGCTAATGCAAGCATTTAGGTTTGCTCAGCCCCTAAAGAAAGATTGTGTACATAAAAGGACAAACATCTGGGTCCTTCATGAGGTATTAGGTTTCCTTTCTAATGAAGCTCCATGTTGGGACGGGAAGAAGGAAAGGTGCACATGGGACTCTGGGCTCTTGAGGCCCAGGAGCTGGCTGAGCCCTGAGTCAAGAGAAATGCGTCTTACAGGGAAGATCTGCTTGGAATGCCCTGGAGCCCTGACCTGGCCCTGGGGAGGCTGTGGCTCTGAGAGACTAATCAAATCCAGGCTGTTGTGTGATTGTAGCAATATTGTGGGGAAATGATAGGTTTTCTCCTGTCGGAAGTCTGAAACCAATTCAGCGTGAGATTTTGGTCATTTGAGAAAGAGTTTGAATGAGAACCAGGGGAAGTTGAACATGAACATATCTTTTCAATAACCTTGACAAACACCAAAAGAAAAGTTAAGAAATGAATAGGATACAATAATGTTTCCTAAACTGTTCCCAGAACACATGGTTGAGATATTTATAGGGGTTCCATAAAAAAATGCTTGCACACTGCATTTATATCTGTCTTGAATAAAACAATTTACATTAGCAAATCAAATGTTCTAAGAAAGCTTGTAATAAAAATATATGTATTTAATTTGTTTTTTCTTACTTAATCCCTGTGTTTGGACATTGTTTTCTTTTCAAATTACAACACCTATGAATACCTCTCAAAATAGCAGTGCTCTGATGGATTCAAGTTGGGAAGAATAGGGGTTAAAAAAATGATAGTGTCAATCGACTATTTCTAAGGGACTCTTTCAGGAATCTGACTAATCCCTCCCTATATGAAGATAACCACCTTTCCCATTTTCCTCACTGGGTGGACTCCTGCTCAACATTCAGGCACAGCTACTTTAAGCCTTCTTTAATTTCCACCTCCAGTGCAAGTTAGAAGTTTTCTTCAGGACTCCCCGAGTCCTTGTGCTTTGTATATGTGACAATGCAGTAAAATCATCCTTGATTAGATTCTGTTGACCCCCGAAACTGTGAGTGAGTTCCCTATGGTCAGACTTGTGAATAAGACATTTTGTATCCCAGCAACTACCCAAGTACCCACAGATACAGAGTTAATATCTTTTGAATGATCATCAAACTTTGCTAAACCAAACTTCAAAGCTTGGGCAAAAATCTCTGTCCTCAGACAGAAGGTCAAAGCAATTCCAAATGTTTCCTAGAGAGGTAATTCCTTATCCCTGCTTCGGTTGTCTGTGCAGAATTAGAAAGTCTTACAGGAAAAGAGAAGCTAGAAACAGCTTTTTCACTGCCAAATAAGAGGCTCTTATCTGTGGTATATTAACAGTCAATCAGCAAGAAAAGTTTACTCTAGAAAAATTTGCTTCTGCAGTATTTTCAGAATATATCTAATCCATATCAAGCCTATCACACTGTCCTGATTTTAGTATTTGATATCTCTCATCAATAACATTGCAAAAGACTCTATACTGGTCTTCCTGCCTTTTGTCTCTCTTCTCCAATTCACCTTACATACAATTAGCAATTTTTTAAATCAATTATAGGTACCAGTTCTATAGCAAATCACATAATGTATTTTCACTTCTGTTATATTGTTTAATCTTCTCTAGACTATGGTTTTACCTACCCCCCCCAAAATATATCATAAACTTCATAACAACAAAATTCCTTATCCTGTCATTCAAAATCGCACCCAAGTCCGTAAATGAAAATCTAAAGTATTGAGTATAAAACCTGGCCCATATTTTATATTGATTGCAAAACTGACATTGATAGTTTGAGCAATTATATTATTAAATGCTCTTTGTTCAATAACTCAAACAATAAGCTTCAGGGCGGCTGCCGTGGCTCAGCAGGCAGAGCTCCGACCTGCCGTGCTGGAGGTCTGGAGTTCGATCCCTGGTGCCTCCTGCCCATATGCAAATTAAAAAAAAAAAAGAACAATAAGCTTCATCTTAATCCAGTTCCTGAAAATAGGACAATCTAATATGCTTTGATTTAATATGCTGCAAAACATATTCAAATATATTGCACAGGTGTTAAATCTGTTAAATTCAGATATCTGAATAACTAAATTCTTCTACTCCATTCAAATATATTCTGTTCAGAATTACCCTCTTATGTCTCTATCTGAGTGTGCTTACTGTAGTCAACTTTATAGAGGTATCATTTATATATAATAAAGACATCCATTTCAAGTGCGCAGTACAATGAATTTCAATGCAATTTTATTGAGATAAATATTCACAAACCATATAATCAAAAAAAATGAGAATGAAAGTAAAAAAGAACACCCAAAACATGCATAACAACTCTCCCCTTTTATTTATTTATTTTTTGTCTTTTTTTCCTTACACATCTGTCCATACACTGGATGAAGGAAGTGTCAGTCTCAAGGTTTTCACAATCACACGGTCACACCTCAAAATCTCTATAGTTATCCAATCATCTTCAAGAATCAAAGCTATTGGATTACAGTTCAATGGTTTCAGGTATTTCCCTCTAGCTAGTCCAATACACAAACAGAAACAGAAAAGGGTTATCTTTATACTTCATAAGAATAACCTTGAGAATGACCTCTCAACTCTCTTTGAAATCTCTCAGTCACTGAAGCTTTATTTTTTTTACTTTTTTTTTTTAACTGAAGCTTTATTTTGATTCATTTCCTTTCCTCCTTTTGTTCAAGAAGACTTTGTCTATTCCATGAAGCCAAGGGAGGTTCATCCTCAGGGGTCATATCTCACTTTGCCAGGGAGATTTACACCCCTGGGAGTCATATCCCACATAGAGGGGAGGGCAGTGAGTTCACCTGCAGAGTTGGCTTAGAGAGAGATGCCACATCTGAGCAGCAGAAAAAGTTTACTGGGGGTGATTCTTAGGCATAATCATAAGTAGGTTTAGCTTCTCCTTTTCAAGAATAAGTTTCATAAAGGCAAGTCCAAAGATTGAGGGCCTGGCCCATCAAATTGGCAGTCCTCAAAAACTGCGAGAATATCAGTTATTCCACAGATACAGAAGGAAACTTAATATTTCCTTTTTCCCCAGTCCCTCAAGGGGACTTCGCAAATACTTTTTAATCTTCTGCCCAGATTATTCTGGGATGTATTAGAGCATCATACCTGTACAAAGTAAGAAGATCACAATCCCTATTCAAGGTTCCATTAAGTTACAGTGTTTGAATAAGCTGACCGTACAAGTTAAATTAGATAGAGTGCTACCGAAAACATAAATTTTGCACCGAATAAACATCACTTCCTTTGGTCTCACACATAAGTTGAAGTTTTAAAATACAATCAATATCATAAAAAAACAGTTACAACTCCAGAATAGATGTGACTGCTGTAAGAGCTTACAACCTAGGAAACCTTCCAATAGGCCTGCACCTGATAACATATGCTCTCAAATTCAATTCTCAGACTTTGCACTTTATAGTTAGTGGGACATTAGAGTATTTGTCTTTTCATTTCTGGCTTACTTCGTTCAACAACGAAGTTTTGAACTGTCCTCAAGTTTTATTTGCCTAATTGCATGCCTCACAACTTCATTCCTTCTTGCAGCCACTCAATAGCCCAACATTTATATACACCAGAGTTCCCCCTTCCATTCCTCAATCAATGTACTCTTAGGACACCTCCATCCATTGCAAATCGTGAATAGTGCCACCGTACACACCAGTGTGTAAATGTCCATTCAGGTCTCCACTCTGTTTCTCCAAGTATACACCTAACTACAGTGTTACAGGATCATATATGAAAACCCCATGCCCAGCCTCTGGTGGAGCCAACCATGGCCCTCCAGAGGAGCTGAACCACTTTGCTTCCCTACCAACAGTGACTAGATGCATCTCTCTCTCTCTCTCTGGCACTTGTGTCTCTCTGTTCATTTTTAAACAGTTCTATTCACACATCATACACTCCAACCTAAGTTTAAAAAGCAATGGATCCTGGTATAATCACATAGCCATCACTTCACCACAACGGTCTACATAAGGACATTTCCATTTCTTCTGCAAAGAACCCTATATCCCTCCCTTAAATTCCCTGCTTATTGACATTTAGCTTTGGCATATTGCCTTTATTACATTCAATAGAAGCATATTACAATGTTACTGTTAATTATAGACCCTAGTTTACATTTATTGTGTTTTTCCCTGCATACCATCCCACTTTCAACACCTTTCAATGTTGACACTCATTTCTTCTCCCTTATGCACAAATATTTTTATATTTGCACATTTATTCATCATGATTGTCCACTCTACACATCACTGTTACACCATCTCAGTCTTTACCGTCTATCATGCCCCAGCCTTCATCCCTCAACTATATTCATATTTGGCTTCATTCAGTGTACTTACAATATTGTGCTACAATCAGATATTATTGTTCTATCCATTTCTGGATCTTTACAATCAGTCCTATTGAACATTCTATACTCCTTCAGCATCCAACGCCTACATTCTTTCTAGTTCTTGATAACCTACATTCTGAACTTTAACTCTCCAAGTTCACTCATTAATGTTAGTTCATATTAGTGAGACCATATAGTATTTGTCCTGTTGTTTCTGGCTAATTTCACTCAGCATAATATCCTCAAAGTTCATCCACATTGTTACATGCTTCATGACTTTATTCTGTCTGGATAAAATATTTCATCAGATGTTTGCTCATTACAGTTTGTTTAGTCCATCCATTGATGGACTTTGAGCTGTGTTTTAGTTTGCTAAGGCTGCCAGAATGCAATACAGCAGCATCAGCTAGTTTTTATAAAAGGGATTTATTTAGTTACAAATTTACAGTTCCTTGGAGGAAAGGCAGCTAGCTCTCATCTGAGTTCTCTGTCACAGGGGAAGGCAAATGGCAACAATTCCAAGGACATCAAAATGTCCAAATTAAGGCACCCAGAGAGAGATAACTTGACTCTGAAGAAAAGGCCAGTGCTATTCAGGGTTTCTCTGTCAAATAGGAAGACAAAAGGCAAGGTCTGCTGGAGTTCTCTCCTGGCTTCTAGTTTCAAACATCTTCTCCAGGGGCCTGTCAACTCTGAGCTTTTTTTTTCCAAAATGTTTCCCTCTTAAAGGACTCCATAAGTGGATTAAAATCCACCTTGAATGGGCAGAGACGCATCTCCATGGAAACCACCTAATCTAAAGGTTCAGCCCACAATTGGGTGGGTCTCATCTCCATGGAAACAATTTAAAAGATCCCACCCAAACAATAGGTCTGCCCCACAAGGTTGGATTAGGATTAAAAGAACATGGCTTTTCTGGGGTATATGACAGTTTCAAGCCAGCACAGGAGATCAAGCCAACTCAGCTGGGACAGAACAGCCTCTTCAATAAATGGTTTTTGGAGAACTGGATATCCATATCCAAAAGAATGAAAAGGTCACATATCTCACACCATACACAAAAATTAACTCAAAATGGATCAAAGACCTAATGATTAGAGCTAAGAACATAAAACTTTTAGAAGAAGATGCAGGGAAATATCTTACAGATATCTTATAGGTCTTGTGATGAGAGATGGTTTCCTAGACCCTATATCCAAAGCACAAGCAATGAAAAAATAAATAAATAAATAAATGGAATCTCCTCAAAATTGTATACCAACCAACTTGTCAGGAAAGTAAAAAGGCAGCCTAAACAATGGGAGGCACTATTTAGAAACCATGTATCAGATAAGAGTTTAATATTCAGAATATATGAAGAGATTCTATATCTCAACAACAAAATGACAAATGACCCATTTAAAAAATGGGCAAAAAACTTGGACAGATACTTTTCCAAAGAGGAAATACAAACAGCTTAAAAACATGTTAAAAGATACCTAACCCACCAAAGAGAGAGTGCAAAACTTATATTTTTGGGTAGCACATTATCTAATTTAACTTGTATGGTCAGTTTACTTGAACATCATAATTACGTAGAATCTTGAACGCAGCGTGAAATCTTATTGGTTTGTACAGGTTAGTGTGATGCCCCAATATATCCTAATTTGGGCAGAGAATAAAAAAGCATTTGCAAAGTCCCCTGGAGGGACTGGGAGAAAGGAGGAAATAGTCAACTTCCCCATCTAGGGAACCCCTGATATTCTTGCAAGCAGTGGGGATAACCAATTCAGAAGGCTGAGCCCTCAATCTCGGGGTTCACCCCTAAGAAGCTTATTCATGCAAAAGAAAAGCTAAACCTACTGATAATTATGACTGTGTTACCCCCAGAGAATCTCTTTTGTTGCTCAAATGCGACCCCTCTCTCTACACCAACTTAGCAGGTGAACTCACTGTCCTCTCCCCCTATGTTGGACATGACTTCCAGGGGTGTAACTCTCCCTGGCAATGGGGGACCTGACTCCCAGCATCATGGGAATGAGAAAGCCTTCTTGGCCAAAGAGAAGAAGAGAGAAATGAGACAAAATAAAGTCTCAGTGGCTGAGAGCTTTCAAGCAGACTCAAGAGGTTATCCTGGAGGTTATTCTTATGCAATACACAGATATCCCTCTTTAGTTTATGGGTTTTGGAGTGGCTAGAGGGAAGTACCTGGAGCTATTTAACTGTGTCCCAGTGGCCTTGACTCTTGAAGAAAACTGTATAACTTTATAGATTTCACAATGTGATTGAGTGATTGTGAAAACTTTGTCTCTAATGCTCCTTTTATCCAGGATATGGACAGATGAGTAAAAAAAAATAACGATAAAGGGTAAAAAATGGGTAGAGTGAAATACTAGTGGTCAATGAGAGGAAGGATAAGGTGTATGGGATGTAAGGGTTTTTTCTTGTTTCTTTTTTATTTCTTTTTCTGGAGTGATGCAAATGTTCTAAAAATGTTCATGATGAAGAATAAACAACTAAGTAATGATATTGTGAGCCTTTGAGTGTATAATATGATTGTACTGTATGTGTGTGGATATTTCTCAATAAAAATTTTTTTTTTAATTTAAAAAAAATTTAAAAGATGCTCAACCTCACTGTTTATTAGGGAAATGCAAATCAAAACTACAGTGCAGGGTGGTGCAACAGTGGCTCAGTGACAGAATTCTTGCCTGCCATACCAGAGACCCAGATTCAATTCCCTGGGCCTGCCCATGAAAAAAAAAACGAAAAAAAACCACAGTGCAATATCTTCTTACACCTATTAGAATGGCAATTATTGGGGGGAAAAAAAGCAGTAAATGGTAAGTGCTGGTGAGGATGTGGAGAAAGAGCCACATTTGTTCACTGTTAGCAGAAATGAAGAATAGTGCAACTGCTCTGGTGCAATTGCCACATGATTCAGCATTCCCGTTACTAGATATATATTCAGAGAAACTAAAGGAGAGCAATCAAATGGACATTTGTACACTAATATTTATAGTGGCATCATTCATGACTGCCAAGTGATGGAAACAAACTGTAGTAGTTAGGTTGAGGTGTCATCTTGCTAGGTGATGGTGCCCAGTTGCTCTTTTGCTGCAGACTTAAATCATCAGCATGTGAAATTCATCTATGGCTGATTCCATCTGTGGTTGGCAAAGGGAAATGCCTTCTCTAGTGAATGATGTTTTAATGTGATTAACTGGAGGCTGAAAAGGAAGAGTCAGAGAAGGGAGAAGATGCTCAGTACAGTTCAGCACAACTCATCCCAGACATTCAGAGTTGCAGAAGGGAAATGCCCCAGGGGAAGCCATTTGAACCCAGAAGCCAATAGAGAAGACCAGCAGAAATCACCATGTGCTTTTTTCCCATGTGACAAAAAAACCCAGAGGAAAGCCAGCTGCCTTTTCTCAAAGGAACTGTAAATTTGTAACTAAATAAATCCCCTTTATAAAAACCATCCATCTCTGGTATGTTGCATTCCAGCAGCAGTAGCAATGTGGCTATCTAGTTTGGTCAGTCTCGTTGCTAAAATGCTGATCAGTTTCCTATTGGATTTCTTTGAAACGTTTGTTGAAAATTATTTGACATATAAATGTGGGTCTATTTCTGAACTCTATATTCTGTTTCATTGATGCATTTTCTCCCACTACATCCATACTATACTGGCTAGACTATTGTAGTTTTATATTTAAGTATTGACATAAGGTAGTTTAAGTCCTATAACTTTGTTCCTTTACAAAATTGTTCGGGTTATTCTAGTTTTCTTTACATTTTCATATAAATCGTATAAGCATATTTCAACTTCTATTTCTTTAAAAACCTGCTGATATTTTTATTGATATTGAGTTGCATCTCTAAGTGATTTGGGGGAGAATTGACTTCTTTCAGAACTTTGAAGAGTGATCCACTGTCTTCTCACTTATAGTGCTTCTGATGAGAAATCTGCTATACCTTCAACTTTGTTCCACTGTACATGAGCATGATTTTTATCTGGCTACTTTTAAAATTTTCTCTTCATTACTGATTTTGAACAATTTACTTACGATTTTACTTGGTATGGTTTTCTTCATGATTTTTGTATCTGAAGTCTATTGATTTTTGTTCTGTGGGTTTATAAAATTCATCCAATTGGCAATTTTTTTGCTTTTTCTTCAAATATTTTTTCTCTCCCTCTTTGCCTCCATATTCATTGGGGAATCCAATTATATTTGTGTTAAGCCACCTGAGTTTTTCCAAAGCTTATTGATTCTTTGTATACATTTATATTTTTTCTCCCAATATTTCATTTTTTATAGTTTCTATTGCCATGCCATCAAGTTTGCTCATCTTTTCTTCAGCAATTAATCCCATCAAATGTATCTTTCATCTCACACATTATAGCTTTCATCTCTGGAATATCTTCTATGTCTCTACTTAATTTTTGAGCTATGTATAGCACTATAATAATGTTTTAATATCCATGTCTGATAATTCTAGCATCTTTGTTAGCTCTGGATTAATTTTTATTGATTGATATTTTTTGCATCATTATGAGTCATATTTCCATCTTCATTGCATGCCTCATAATTTTCATTTAATGTCAAATATTATAAATTTTACCACTGTGTGTGCTATATACTTTTTGTATTACAATCAGTTTTGTGAGCTTTGTTCTAGGATACAGTTGATATGAAACCATTATTTGATCATTTCAGATTTTGTTTTTAAGATTTTTTTTTTAGGTCAGGTCAGAGAACTGTTCAGTCTAGAGCTACTTATTCCCTACTAGTGAGGCAAATTGTGTTTTGCATATTCTATCCAAATGCCAGTGAATCATTAGGTTTTTCAGTCTGCCTGGTAGAAACAGGCACTATTCCTAGCCCTGTGTAAGTACCAGGCACTATTACCTCTATCCTTAAAGGTGTTTCTTTCCCCACTCTAAGGTAAATTCCTCACAAGCTTGAGCTGACTTAACTGCAAAATATTTAAGAGGCTCTTCTACAGATATCTGGAGTTATCCCTGTGCAGCTCTCACCTCTGGTAGTCTGATCTGTGAACTCTAGCTGCTTTAGTCTCCTCAGACTCTCAACTCCATCTACTAAATTCAGATTTCCAATGAATTTCACGTGGGTTCTTCTTCCTAGGGTATGGCCTGGAAATTCTCCTAAGACAGATAGATAAGGCAATCACAGGACTTACTCACTTCATTTGTCTCCCATCTTTCTGGAAAGCCATTACTTCACATATTTTGTTTGTTTGGTTTGTTGGTTGTTTCTGGTGATAGTGTACATCTATTTCCTTTTACTTCATCTTGGTAAGAAGTGGAAATCCATCTCTATTCAATTTTTAAGTCTTTTTCCTTTCTATAGTTGCATTTGGACATATCTGTTGCATGTGTTCAAGTTTAGTGAACTTTTCTTCTGAATTTTCTAATGTCTTAATTCTATTTATTTTTCATTTCAAGCATATATTTTTCATCCCTTGAAGTTTAATTTGGTCCTTTATAATGTCATCATTCCTTTCCTTATGACATTTATGTTTTTCTTTTAATCCTTGTACATGTTTTTATTTTTAATAAGAGCTATATTAAGGTCTTTGTCTATAATTTCTGGTTCTGTTACTACTGATTAATTTTCCTTCTGATTAAGAGTCACAATTTGCTTCATCTTCATATGTCTAGAATAATTTTATTGATTCTGGATTATTAATTGTTTGAATTTGGGTGTTAACTTTTGATAGATTTGAAGTGCTTTTTGGCCAAGAGTAAAATTACTGATAATCAGTTTGATCCTTTCAAGCTGTGTTTTTTTTTTTAACTTATTTTATTGTATAATATAACAAAGCAAAGAAAGAAGAAAGGAATAGTTTTCAAAGCACTCTTCAACAAGTAGTTACAGGACAAATCCCAGAGTTTGTCATAGGCCACCATACTCTCATCCTCATATTTTTCCTTCTAGCTGCTCCAGAACATTGGAGGCTAGAAGGAACATGTATTTCTTATCATCACTTTTATTTTTTGTGAAAAATAACATATATACAAAAAAACAATAAATTTCAAAGCACAGCACAATTAAAGCAAGTATGAACAAATGTCCAATCTAAGGCATCCAGGGAAAGATACCTTGATTCAAGAACGTCAATGAAGTTCATGGTTTCTCTCTCAAGTGGAAACACAGAGTTTCTCTCTCATCTGGAAAGGCACATGGCAAATACGGTCAGGATTTCTCTCTAGGCTGGAAGGGCACATGGGGAACACGGCGTCATCTGCTAACTTCCTCTTCAGGAGGCATTTTCCTTCTTCATCTCCAAAAGTTGCTGGCTGGTGGACTCTCTGCTTCGTGGTGCTGTGGCATTCTCTGTTCTCTCAGATTCTCCCACTTTCTCCAAAATGTTTCGTCTTTTATAGGATTCCAGTAAAGTAATCAAAACCCACCTGGAATGGGTGGAGACACATCTCCACCTAATCCAGTTTAACAACCACTCTTGATTGAGTCAATCTCCAGGAAGATGATCTAATTAAAGTTTCCAACATACAGCACTAAATAGGGGTTAGAAGAAATGGCTGCCTTTATAAAATGGGATTAGGATTAAAACATGGCTTTTTCTAGGGTACATAAATCTTTTCAAACTGGCACAACCATGAAAAACACCTGAGTCTGTGGTATAGTAGGTGTTAAATGTATATTTTTCTGATGGCTTTAATAATTAATTATTGCTGAATTGCAACTTTTAACATACCAGAAAGTTTTTCTTTATATTTAAAACACAGCTTCTGAAAAAAAATATTCCATTTCCTCAGCTACTGTCTAGAGTAAAAGCAAAGAATATTCATCATTCATATATGAGAGTGTGTTGGATCATAAAGGGTTAGAAACAGCAATATGTCAAATAAAGGTGGAGGGGATAACCCTCTGAGCATGAAGTGCCTTCCTGAGAATTAAACAGTGTTCAGGTAAAATAGAGTAAATAAGAAATTTGATGAGCTGTCAAATTGGTCAAAGAACACACTCAGAAGTTAGGCAATCCTGCGTTCAATTTCCAGATCTCCTATTTAGAAGATGCAATAATGTGGGCAAATCATTTAATCCCTCTAAGCCTTAATACCTATATCTGCAACCTAACCATAGTAATGCCTCCCTAACAGGTTTGTTACAGGAATTACATGAAATAATATATGTAAAAGAAGACTCCGAGATAAGAGGATTTCACAATATATTTATTTAAAAAGCACAGATACATGCAAAAAAAAAAAAAAAGAAGAAAAAGAAGAAGAAGATAAAAGTGTTATCTAGGAGGAAACAGCAAGCCAAGCCAAAATCAAAACCAAATTAAGATTCAGAAATCAAACAAGAACTGCCAAACCATAGGCTTAAATGCCAAGATGAGGTAAAAGGGGTGAGCATCAGGTAGCCAACAACCAGTAGGCAGGAATAGGCTTAGCCAAACTCAAGGATTAATGAAGACAGTATGTCTGAAGGGGGGTAGGGTGGGCTCTACAAGGAATTCCAGTCAAACTCACCCCTAAGGAGCATTCCAACAATTGAATATTAGGATTTCACTGTTTTGCTTATATATTTTTATCTTCTCATTCCCATTTCTAGCCTGTGAGGCAGAAAAGCATAGCAGTTAACTCGTGAGTCATAGCAAATTCTTCCTCAGTGTCTCTCATCTCTGTGACTTGTAGCAGACATTTGCCATACTTTTAAATTCCTTATTATCTAAACCCCCTGTCCCATGTTTGGGGAATTCTCCACCTCATAAATCTGATTGAAGTAGAACCTAATTTTCACCATAGAATATAAAGAAGCAGGATGCTTGTTTTCACAGTCTAGACAGCACCCAGGGTTTAGACTCTTGACTCTGTCAATCAGCAGCATCCACCATGGATTTAGAATCAGAAATCCATAACCCCAAGTAGCAGGGCCATGAAGAATTCTCCTCTTCCAGAGTTATGATTGCGAGATAGCATCAAAGCCCTAAAGTTGACCTCCAACTTCCACTGCAATAGCTCATTCTGTGGTGGCAGCAGCAATGTTTTCCTCTCTGAATCATTTGCTGGAGTTGATTTGGGTAAATCTTTTGGTGTGTAACATCTGAACCTGATTCTTCAATCAATATGGCAATTCTTTCAATTTTTTTTTCTAAATCAGGCAAAGTTGGTTTTCTTATTCCTAAAAATTAGTTTCCTAATACATTGCTCTCCATCTTCAGTTACTTCACCTATAAAATGGGGACAATAACAATTGCAAAAGGATGTTGAGACAATTCATTAAAGTCATGCAAACAAAATGCTTAAAATAATGCCTGAAATTCAAGTTATATTTAGTAAATGCTAGCCAATATCACATATCCTTTACAGAGAAATGTTTTATGCTTTGCAGAAAAATTTTGCTTTGTTTTATGCTTTACAGAAAAATTTGGGTTAAAAAGATAACCCAAATACCATGTGATTAAAACCTCACCTCAGGGTGATATTAATTTTCCTAATCTGAGAAGCACACAAAAGAAGAAAACTATATGTACCAGGAAAATTACTATGCAAAACTGTAATTAAGATGACTTTTGAATCAGTAGGAGTGAATGAGATGAGTGCAAGAAAGAGTGTAAGAAGAGGGTCCCAAACTCTCACTAACTCTAATGTTTAAAGGTGCAATGTAGATGAGATGTTGACACGGAATATTGAAAAGAAAAAAGGTAGGAAAAAAATTGATGTTGCTCAAAGTCAAAAGAAAACTGTATTTAAAGAAAGAAGTAGTTGTTATGTTAATTATTCTCCTGCATCAAATTCTTTCCCATTTTTCTATTAAAAGAAGAAGAAACATTCAGAGGGGTGAGAGGAGTATAAATGAAATGTTTGGAAGAAAGTTGCACTTTATTGTCACAGGAATGACCAGAGGCAACTACCTTTCGTGTTTTTGATGATTCTTAAGTAGGCCAAAAAGGAATGTGACATCATGGGTAAACAAAGCTAGAGAAATCTCCATGCAGATTGTTATACTTCATGTAAAGGCTAATTCAGAATCCTGGTTACCAAATATTTCAGACTAAGATTCTGGTTTGTCATTGTGTGTATCAGGAACAGCTTCCAGACCCAAAAATTAGGCCTAACCAGAGATGTGCAGTCTCCAGCCAAGCAGGTTTAGATTCAAGCTAGGGATCACACCCAGTGTGGAACTGAAGCACAAAACAGGAATCCAACAGAAATAAAAAGTTAGGTGATAGCCAGGCCTCAAAAGGCATCTCACTGCTAAGAGCCACACACTGTGCAAGGTGATTATGGGAGCAGAAGTGCGGGAGGATGGGCTCATGAGGCTCCAAGGGAACAGCCTCAAGGATCCCAGCTGGACAAGGCTGGGCAAGGCAGAGACTGGAGGAAAGGAAGGAGAAAAAGGAAGGAAACAAAAGAGGTTATCAAGAGGGAAAGGGTAAGATAAAGAAGAAAAGCATGGAGATAGGACTGGAAGGAGCACGTGGAAGGAAAGAAGATAAAAGGGAGACAAATAAGAGAGGGAGATTGGAGTGAGAAAGAGTAACTGAGGGCGGAAAAAGACCTGCATGTTAAAACAGGAAGAACATGACCAAGTTATTAGAGGAGAAGGCACAAAAAAGAATGTTTGAAACGTGTTTAACATATAATACAATTAAATAAGAACAGCCAAAACATAGAGGGAAAATCACATCAGATTGTAACTGCTGTAAGTACCAAATAGTTACGTTTACTGCATTTATAAACAGATATCTTTTGGCAAGAGAATCAAAAAGGCTTCCACAAGACATGTGATTCTGGGCTTGAATCCATTCACTCCGTGAATTAATTGACTTTATTTGAACTCTACTGTTTTCAGTTGGAGGATTCACTGTGAACATGCTGTACACATCTCAGGTATCAGATAGCAAATGCACTGCAGCCAAATTCTGAAAAGGAGCCAGAAATTGTTCATCAATCAGACAGGGCTTTTTCCATGATTAGGAAAGATAGCCATGAGATAAATAGATAACACAAGCAATTAAACTCTGAAATGTCTTTCGCGTTTTTCCTTCTCCTTGGGAAGCAGAGGTTCTCTTGGAAACTAAACATTTGACTCACTAGGGTGAGAGGGTGGCATATGGCACCTGCCTTCAAAGTAGCACTTCTCCCCAAAACCTCATTTACAATCTGTTTTCTGCATCCTACTCAAAACAGCAATATATTCACAAATCCAATAGTTTTTATTCTCTTACAACATAAAAACTATTTCATTTTAGGATTTTACCTCATGTAAAAAGTTTATTTTAGCTGAACCCATGGAACATACGTGCTGCTAATGTCTAAAATCATCACACTTTAAAAAGATAACCCAAACTGTTTTGTTCAGGATCCTTGGGGCCTAGAAACAAAAAAAGAAAAAGACTCTGGGCCTCTTAAGCAAACAAAAATTATATACAGTTGTAATAATAGTCTGGGCAGCAGTGCCATAGTAAAAGGCGAACCACAGGTCCTGTCTGGTCTACCTGCCACTACTATCAGAACTGTGATTAATCTGACCTGGGAGTGCTCCATCTGCCTCTGTTAAGCTTCCTCAAATTCAAGATACCCTCATTATTTCTTTTTCTCCCTTCCATGACCAATCCTTGAACTGAGCAATACAACAAACATGGCAGACTCTAGAAAAAGAGTAATGCTTATGTTTCCCTAAGGAGAAAAGTCCCCAGACAGGGAGGGAGACAGTTGAAAGTAGGAAATGGTTAAGCTTGTATTTTAGACCCAGAAGCTCTCTCCTCCACTCCCTCCTGAGAAAGATTGTTTAGAAAATCACAGGTGAGACCCAGATGTCAACTATCTATCTAATAGCTGTGTTCCAAGCGAACATGAGCTTTAAACGGAAAATCATGACACAACTAAGGCAGGTAAATAAAAAGAAAGACCACAAACTGAACAATGTATAGCAGTGGCAGCAGATCAATGAAGCAGATAGGAGAATAATTTGTATAAGTGCATTTACAGAAAAGGGGGAGCATAATTCAAGAACAAATCAGGAATAAATTATTATGAAAAATTTTCACCTGGATTTATCACATATAAAAATAATTATTGCTATTATAAAGAATTCAAAGAATAGGCTGAATAAGAAAATGTCAAACCAAAAATGATTTCATGGACTGGAATATCCAGACAAAGAATTATTCCATACGTATTTGGAAAGTTCAAAATAAAAGAATAAATAAAAAGTTAAGAGATACTGAAGAGTAAAGGAGAAGTGCCATCATTTATATTAGTCCCAAAAGAGGGAATGAAATATTGGAAAACTATTACTAAAAATTTCTGAAATAAAAATATATTTAAGATTTCAGATTCAAAGTGATAGTAGAGTTTGGCACAGAATAAGGTTTTTGTTTAATGCTTACATATATATAGTAATGAATTTTCAAACATCTGATTCTTAAAGAGAAAAAACAAATATTTCCCAAAGAATAAGAGTAATGCACCTAAAATAGGACAGGAATTAAAGTGGTATCAAAGTTTTCAATAGGTTCACTGAATATAGGGAAAAAATGGAATAAAGTTTTTGTTTTGAAGGAAAATAACTTGAAAATTTTATATCCAGCTGTACTAACATTTAAGTGAGGATGAATATCATGCGATGTTTGAACTAGTAGAATAAAAATATGATCTTAGCAAAGGAAATTATAATAAAGTAGAAGGAGGAGGAGAAAAAAGGAAGAAAGAAAGAATGAAAAAAGAATGAGAAAATAAAACAATTAGGAAATATAAGCAAAATGGTAGAAATAAGTTTTAACATTATTTACAACAGTAAAATAGTTAGGAGTAACTACTCCAAAGGCAGAAAACTCTCAGGATGGGCTTTTTGTAAATCCAGAAATATATTTAATATAAAAATAGACAAGTTAAAAAGGAAAAGAAGAGTTAAAAGTAAACATCAGGGCACTTATACCAAACAATATCAAAGAACTCAATACTAGAGCATTAAATGTAATAAAGACAAAATAGAATATAAAACAAAAATTATATGAGGCATAAGAAGCAATTATAGAACAGGGACATATAATAAATATAAATATATGTGGACCTAATAATACAGCTCAGACTATAAAATGTAACAATGGCAGGAGTCAAGTTTTCACTGTTGTTGCGGAACTGTACAGATAAGCAAGGGTAGAAGGCTAGAATGAATCATTTGGTGATGGATTAGAGTTGGAGACATCAATGTGAACCCATGTTTTCACTTAATAAGAAGATAGATGATGACAGGTATTAGATCATTATAGATTATTAAACATGCTAGTGTATATGATGCATGTATATGTATATATGTATGCATATGTATATAACTCTGAATGCTGAGAAGACCTAGAAGCAATGACACCCTAGTAGCAATGAATACAGCCAGCCTCCAAGAATTGGTTCCTAATACCAGTCTCCAATAAAAGGAACCAGAGTTCCTTGGAGAAATGGCTGTTTCTAGTTGGGAAAGGAAATATACTAGACGAGCCCAGAGCATCTTGTAGTGTCAGAAAGTAAGGACATGCTCATAAAGCAAAGCAATAAGTCTATAAAAGATGGTCATAGGAGCCAATCTGAAAAAGTATCTAATGGCCAAAGATGGAATAATTTCACCAACAAAATAAATAACTTTAGTATTTATTATAACCTAAAGAATAAAATGAATATCCATAAATCCATACCTATATAAATAAATGATTGGATAAATAAATTAATAAGAGAACAGATTAATCTACCATACAGAAGAATTCCAAACATTAAGAACATACTGCTCCCTCAAGAAAATGGAGCTTAATTTCAACAACTTCAGCATGGGCTACATTTATCCACTTGCTTTCAAAGTGCACCATATAGAAATGAGGGAAAAAACAAGTGACTTTACAGCAGAAAAACCTGGCAAATGCTACCTCAGCCCAGTGGTCAAAGTTAGCATCATCAGTGATAAGTCATGTTTGTAGCATATACCCTTGATATGAGGTGATGATAATGACTTCACCTCTGTGGTCTTCCTCTCCAAAACCCACAACCAACAGTATAACCATGAGAAAAATATCACACAAACCCAAATCAAGGTTCTACGTAATTCCTGACAAATACTCCTCAAAACCTAAGGTCATTAAGAACAAGGAAACCCTAAATAGTCACGGTACAGAGGAAGGAAAGGTGACAAGAAAACTAAATATAATGTGATATCCTGGATAAGATCCTGGAACAAAAAATAAGACATTAGGGAAAAAATAATGAAATTGGAGTATGGAGTTTAGTTAATAATTATATATTAATTTTGATTCATTAGTCAAGGAAAATGTAACATGGTAATATAAGAGGCTTACAATGGAGAGGATTGGATGCAGGGCTTACAGAAACTCTATGCAGTATCTTGGAAATTTTTTCATAAATTTAAAACTATTCCAAAATAAAGTTTTATTTTAAAAAGATGTAAAATACTGGGGGTGCAAAGGTAGTTCAGTGGTAGAATTTTCACCTGTCATGTGGGAGACTCAGGTTCAATTACTGGTCCATGCACTTCCCAAAAAACAAATAAAAACTAAAAAAAAAAAAAAATCAACAAATGATGCTGCAATAACAGGACACTCACATGGAAAAAAAATGAATTGTGACCCTGCCATACAGCATACAAAAAAAAAGAAAGACGTAAAATACTAAATAAAATATTGACTACAAAATCTAAATGTATGACAACAAATAATTACCAAGATAATACAGTTTTATTCCAATAATTTATAGGTGATGCATCTGAAAAAATAGACTAATATAGTTCCTCACATTAATGGGACAAGGAGAAAAATCTTAAGATATAGATTTGCTGTTATATTTATAGCAGCACTGCTTGTCATAGCAAGGAGTTGAAGACAACCTAGATATCCTGTATTAAGACAAGGAATAATTAAAAAGTGGCCTCACATAGAATGGAATATTTTTCACCATTTAGAAATAATGAATGTAGATGTATATATAGTAAAAAGCATAGATTTCAAAATTTTGTTGTTCTATGAGAAAAGGAAGCTAATTGATAATCTATAAATATAGCCATTTAAAAACAAAAAATGTACATTTTCGAGTATACAAGCACCTACACTATGCCAGGCACTATACAATTTTATGTGATATACATATTATTCATCCATTGAATTTCTTGAAGAACCATATGCAAATGAAGAGAGGTAAAAAAACTTGCCAAGGTCACATAACTTGTCCTGGCAGGATGAGGATTTGAAGTCAAGCTCTGATGCCTGCATTCATAAGCACTGTGGTACACTGCCTATTTGTGTGGCAGAAGGTTTAGAAGGACATACTGTATATCAAATTTCCCTATTGGGTGGCATGAGGGTGGGGATGAGAAGAATATGGGGGTGGGAAAAAAAAGAAGCAAGAAAGTGCTAAAATAAAAGCAAAATTAAAGGGGTACCTATAAGACTGATGATGAGAATCAGTCATAGACTAAGGAGCAGTATTAACTAAAATATGTGTATCTGATATTGTTTTGAAAGAATTGACATTAGCTGGAAAGCCTAATTATCTACAATCTTGGATAACCAAACACTTTAGGTACATAATTTTTACTAAGTCAGCATTTTTTTAAGCAGAAATGTCTAGCCCTAGACATTCCTGAGTACCTGTTTGGAACCGATGAAAGATAATTTAGCTCCCAGATTCATTTAATTTTGGCACCTACTTACCATCTTGGACTACTGCCTCAAATCACATATTCTTGATTTGTGTTTGAATTTATTGATTGGGATTTTTCCCAATGCCTAAATATAAGTTTGCCATCAGGCACCCATGATGCCCCTACCAAATAAGCATGTCTATTCCCAAAACCCATTCACCTTTTCTGTTTTCCCCTAAGCTCTGACACTTAAACCCTGTATGATTTTCACTTGGAACTCTGACTTGTGTCTATCCAGTATCTAACCATCCATCTGTCCATATATGTATTCATTCAACAAGCATTAAGTCCTTGCTTTTTTCCATGCACTGTGTTGGGTGCAGATGACACAAAAACAAGTCAGATACTAATCCTGATGACAAGAAGATCATAGTTCAAGAAAAAAAATAAATACATGTAAATTCATGTAGTAAAAATGAAACCTAATTCCCTGGATTCAAGCTGGGATTAAATGAAGCAATGTACATAAATAAATTAACATGTTTTAGAAAGTACTTTGATCAGACTTCTGGGAAGATGGTGGAATAGGATAGACTGGGTTCACTCCTGCTGCAAGGAGCAGCTAGTGACAGAAAAACAAATGGAATATCGGTTCAAGGGTGCAAATGACATGAGAAGTTCTTCTACACCACATAGGAAAGTCTTGGATGAAAAAGCTGAGGAATTGAGATGCAGAGAACTAAGTGAGTAGTCTCCATGGGGACTCTACCTGGGACAAGAGGTCATGCCCAGGAAAATGCCTGCCACCTTAGCTAGTTTGGAATATCAGTGCCCTTAGCGCTACAGCCTGGAGCTCCCTTGGGAAATCCGGAAACCAGCAAATGAGCTTTCCCTACTCAAAGACCATCCAACTAGTGGACTAAGCCTATCACACCTTTCTAAATGAAGGCCTGGAGCCCTCAGGAGTGCACAGGTAGAGAGGCGGGGACAAGGAAGCAAGCCACACCGTGCCCTTGACCACTTATGCCCATGCACGCACAAACACTGACACCCCCAACCACAACCTGTGCCCCGACATCTGTACACTGACCCCACATGCCCCAAGCACCTGAACCCCACCCCTAGCAGTCCAAGCACCAGTAGCCCACCCTTCATGTCCCAAACACCCACACCCTGCTCTTCTACACCTGCACCATGCACGTGCACACCCGTGTCCCACTCCCACTGCACCTCATGCATGCGTGCACCTGGAACTTTCACCCCCGTGACCCACTCACCTGTGCACTGCACCCCCAGGTGGTCCAAACCTACCCCCCCAACCCCAGTGCCTCCAGCCCCCATACCCTACTCCCAATCTGCACTCTACACATGTACACACCCACACCCTGCCCCCTGCACCCCAATCCCCATAATGGGCACCTCTGCACACCCATGCCCCACCCCTTGCTCCTGCTCCACCACACTGTGTGCCCCTGCACAGCCCCCATGATCAACCTCCCACTGTGCCCTGCCTCGGTGTCCCCTGTATCATGCCATCATTGCACTTGAAGACTGCCTATGCTGCACCCTGCCAACACCACCCCCACACCTTTCCCCTTGACCCTGGAGCTTGTATAGTGCCTCCATCCATACCTAGCCCTGTGCCACACCTTGCCATCATGTGGCCACACCCCACCTATCCCACAAACGTAGATGATTGTGGGAAATCAATTTCCAAAATAGCCTTATCAAGTTAATTAAAAGACTTAAAGTCAACAGAAAATCACAAAGCATATGAAGATGCAGACAGGGATAGCCCAGACCTAATGACCAAATTAAAACATTGGAGGAAACACAGACTTTGGAACAAATGACCAAAGGTACTCATGCAACTCTACTAAATAAATTCAATGGGGTGGCTAATGGCATAAAATATCAAAAAGGCACCAGAAGAGCATAAAGAAGAATTTGAAAGAATAAGTGGAAAAAATAGCAGATAACACGGTGATGAAAGATTTTGTAGACAAAATTAAAAATATGCTACTGACCCACAATAGCAGATTTGAAGAGGCAGAAGAAATAATCAGTAAACTAGAGGACAGTACAATTAACTTCAAGTGCACAAATGAACAAATAGCAAAAAAGATGGGAAAATATGAATTCAGTCCCAGGAAAATGATGGACAACAAGAAGTGCACAAAATAAGAATCATTGATGTCCCAGAGAAGAAGAGAATAGAAAAGGGCCAGGAAGATTAGTCGAGAAGATAATGGTGAGAAAAAAAAATTCCCCAACTCTTATAAAAGACATAAATGTGCAAATCAAAGAATCCCAACAAACCCCAAACAGAATAAATCCAAATATGCCTACTCCAAGACACATCCTAATCAGTCTGTCAAATGTTGAAGAGAAGCAGAAAATCATGAAAGCAGCAAGATAGAAGTGACTCACTACATATAAGGTAAAACATATCAGCCTGAATTCAGACTATACAACAGGCACCCTGGAGGTGAGAAAGCAGTAGTGTGATATATTTAAGATCCTGAAAGAGAAGAACTTCCAACCAAGAATTCTGTATGCAGCCAAATCATCCTTCAAAGTTGAGGGAGAGATTAAATTTTTCAGACAGACCAACTCTGAGAGAATTTGTCAATAAGAGACTGACCCTACAAGAAATACTACAGACTGTTCTATCAGCTGAAAAAAACTAGACAGGAGAGGGCAATCTGGAGAAGAGCACAGCATTGAAGAATAAAAGTAAGGGAAATTTAAAGGATAAAAAGAAAAATAAGGAAAAAATATAGATCTGACAAATAAAAAACAAAGGATAAAATGGTAGATTCAAGAATTGCTTTTACAGTAATAACTCTTACTGTTAACAGACTAAATTCATCAATTAAAAGATACAGATTGGCAGAATGGATTAGGAAATATCCATCTGTATGCTTCTTACAAGAAGGATACAGACCCAAGGATACAAATAGAATGAAAGTGAAAAGATCGTAAAAGATGTTCCATGCAAGCTGTAACCAAAAGAAAGCAAGAGTAGCTATACTAATGTCAAAATAATCTTTAAATGTAAAGACATCATAGGAGACAAAAAAAGTGCACTATATATTAATAAAGGAGACAATAAATCAGGAATAAATAACAATCATAAATGTTTATACTCCTAATCAAGGAGCTCCAAAGTACTTAAGGCAAACATTGGCAAAATTGAAGGGAGCAATAGACATTTCAACAATAATAGTAGGAGACTTCAATACACCACTCTCCTCTGTAGATAGAACAACCAGACAGAAGATCAACAAGGAAACACAGAACTTGAATAATTTGACAAATGAATTAGACCTAACAGATATATATAGATCATTACACCCCAAAACTAGAAAAGAATATGCATGGAATGTTCTCCAGGATAGATTATATGCTGGGGACCCAAAACAGGTCTTTACAATTTTAAAAGATTGAAAATATTCAAGACGATTTCTCTGATCACAATGGAATGAAGCTGAAAATCAATAACCATCAAAGAACTGGAACTTTCACAAATATATGGAGATTAAATAAAACACTCTTAAACAACCAAGGGCTCAAAGAAAAGAATTGCTCAAGAAATTGATAAATATCTGGCAATGATTGGAAATAAGACTACAACGTGTCAGAACCTATGGAATGCAGCAAAGGCAATGCTGAGAGGGAAATTTAATGCCCTAAAAAAGGAAGAGAGGGCAAAAATCGAGGACTTAACTGCTCAACTAGAGGAACTAAAGAACAGCAACTAAACCCAAAGCAAATAGAAAAAGAGAAATAACAAATAGCAGAATAAAAAAACAATAGAAAGATTCAATAAAACCAAAAGTTGGTTCTTTGAAAAAATCAATAAAATCAATGGACCCCTCAATACGCTGACAAAGAGAAAAAGAGAGAGGATGCAAATAAAATCAGAAATGAGAGGAAGGTGATAACGATGGACCCTGAAGAAATAAAAACAACCATAAGAGGATAATATGAACAACTATACACCAACAAACTAGACAAAGGAAATGGGCAAATTCTTAGAAACATACAAAGAAGTTACACTGATTTGAGAAGAAATAGAAGATCTCAACAAGCCAATCACAGGTAAAGAGATTCAATCAATCATCAAAAATCTTCCTACAAAGAAAAGCCCAAGGCCAGACAGCTTCACAGGAAAATTTTATCAAACATTCCAGAAAGAACTAACACCAATCCTGCTCAAACTCTTCCAAAAACTGAGGAAAGGGGAACATTAATGCATTTTATGATGCTAACATCATTCCAATACCAAAATCAGGAAAAGATGCTATAAAGGTAGGAATTGAAGCAAACATCCTCAATATGTTGAAGGACATACATGAAAAAATCATAGCCAGCATTGTGTTCAAAGGTGAGAGACTGAAAGCCTTCTCCCTAAAATCAGGAACAATGCAAGGGTGCCCTCTGTCACCACTATTATTTAACATTGTACTAGAAGTTCTAGCTAGAGCAGTCAGGCAGGAAAAAGAAATAAAAGACACCCAAATCAGAAAAGAAGAAGTAAAACTTTATTTGCTAATGACATGATACTATACTTGGAAAATCCTGAGAAATCTATGGCAAAGTTCTTGAGCTAATAAACAAATTCAGCAAAGTGGCAGGATATAAGATTAATATGCAAAAATCAGTAATGTTTCCATACACAGGTAATGACCTAACTGAGGAGACAATTAAGGGGAAAAAAATCCATTCAAAATAGAACTAAAAGAATCATGTATCTAGTAATACACTTAACCAGGGAAAACTACATAATATTGCTAAAATAAAATTTTTTTAAATATCTAAATGGGTGGAAAGACATTCCCTGCTCATAGATAAGAAGGTTAAATGCAGTTAAGATGTTAATCCTACCCAAATTGATCTACAGTTTCAATGCAATACCAACCAAAATTCCAGCAACCAATTTTGGAGACTTGGAAAAGCTAGTTATCTAACTGATTTGGAAGGGAAAGGGATGTTGAATAGCTAATGATATTCTTAAAAAGAACAAAGTGGGAGGATTAACAGTTTCTTATTATAAAGCCACGGTGGTCAAAACAGCATGGTACTGGCACAAAGATAGAAGGATTGGCAAGTGGAATTGAATCAAGAGTGTCAAAATAGACCACCAAATCTATGATAAACTGATCTTTAACAAGGCCCCCAAAGTCACTGAACTGGGACAAAATAGTCTTTTCAATAAATGGGCATGGCAGATCTGAATATCAATAACCAAAAGAATGAAAGAGGACCCTTACCTTATGCCCTATACAAAAATTAACTCAAAGTGGATCAAAGACCTAAATATAGAGTCAGTACCATAAAACTCCTAGAAGAAAATATAAGGAAACATCTTCAAGACCTAGTAATAGGAGGTAGCTTCCTAAACTTTACACCCAAAGCACAAGCAATGAAAGAAAAAACATATAAATGGGAACTTCTCAAAATCAAATGCTTCTGTGACTTTGTTAAAAAGGTGAAGGGGCAACCAACTCAATGGGAGAAAATATTTGGAAATCACTTCATGGATAAAGGTTTGATTTCCTCTAAACATAAAGAAATCATAAAATCCATCAACAAAAGAATGAAGAACCCAATTTAAAAATGGGTTAAAGAGATGAATTGACATTTCTACAAATAGCAAATACAGATGGCGAAAGAGAACATAAAGAGATGCTCATTTTCATTAGCTAAAAGGGAAATGCAGATCAAAACTACAATGAATTACCACCTCACATTTTTAAAAAATGGCTGCTATTAAACAAACAGGAAACTACAAATGTTGGAGAGGATGTGAAGAAATTGGGACACTTAGGCACTGCTGGTGTCTTTAATTAAAATTATAAATTAACTCAAAGTGGATCAATGACCTAAATATAGAGTCGGTACCATAAAACTCCTGGAAGAAAATATAAGAAAACATCTTCAAGACCTAGTAATAGAAGGTAGCTTCCTAAACTTTACACCCAAAGTATAAGCAGTGAAAGAAAAAACAACTGCTACAAAAGACAGTTTGGCAGTTCTTTAGAAAACTAAATTGTCCTATGAAGTGGCAATACCACTACTTGGTATATACCCAGAAGAGCTGAAAGCAGTGACACAAACAGACATTTGCACATTGATGTTCATACCAGCATTATTCACAATCGCCAAAAGATGAAAACAATCCAAGTGGCCATCAGAAGACAAGTGGAGTAACAAAATATGGTATATACATAATGATGGAATATCATGCTGTGGCAAGATGAAATGAGGTCCGAAGCATATGACAACCATATGAACCTTGAGGACATAGTGCTGAGTGAAATAAACCAGACACAAAAGGATAGATACTATATGATTTTGCTTTTATGACCTTCATAACGGTAAATTCAGAGGCTTGCATATAGAATAAAGAGGACATAGAGATACATGGAAGCTAAAAATGGGTGAAGGTTAGATAATGAGGTTGCACTTAAATGTAAGGAAATGCATAGAAGTGAAGGTAGTTTCTTAGTGTGTCTATAAGTAATATTGCCATATTGAAGGTGAGCGTAATTGGAAGGGGCTGTATAGATCCATGTATCCCACCGATTAAAACTATAAATATAAACACATTCTTGCATGAACTATTTCAAAAATATGAATCTTGTATAAAGAGTAAATAATAGAGTGGTGTAGGCAGAAAACTACTGTTGCATGCTATGGTCTATGTTTAACGGGAAGACATCAGTAGTACCACAGCAATACCAGGGGTAAATAATTGTGGTGGGTGTGGGTAGGAAAATAGTTAGGCTAGGGTTGAATTTTCCATTTGGTGAGGGTGTGTTTATTGGTTATTTTTCTCTTGGGAGCAATGAAAATTGTCTAAAATTGAGAGTGTTGTTAAGTATACAACTAAGTGAGGATAATGTGAGACACAGATTGTTGACTTTGGACATTATTCATGATGCACAATGGATGGAGGTGGCTGAAGGATACACAGTCCAATAAGTAGAATAGCAAACTGTGGTGTACACGTATGATTGAATATTGTGCTGCTACAGAAAAGAATGAAGTTGTGAGGCATGCAATGAGGTGAATGAACCGGGGTGTGGTAGTTAGAGTCAGTTGTCAACTTGGCCAGGTGAAGGCACTTAGTTCTGTTACTGTGGACATGAGCCAATGGTACGT